>AP027107.1:25138874-25308600 GCA_028142955.1 Pinctada fucata | reverse complement strand
CACCTGTCTCGTAATGTCGCTTTGAGGGAAGGGGTGTTTTTCTTTTTTTCCCAATCTGTTGCCATGGCAACCAACTTATTTAACATTTTCTATCTTAATATTCACAATACCCCCTCAAAGTACTAGAACACATATAGACATTACTTTCTTCTAGCTTCCATGGGCCAGAACATTGAATGGAAACATACCCAAAACGACACTAAAATTATGCAAATTTTAGCAAAACCTACCCATTTTCAGGTCGCCATAGCTCAGGGAAAAAAAATTTCCCACCAAACATGGTTACTATGTATCTCTAGATAAAATCTGAAACTTTCAAATGGTACCAAATTACATACCTCTTCCGTGATTCATTTTCTCACAAATTTATCATCTATGAACAAGACTGCTATTTTCCCTCCATATTTCTTACCTATTTTCAGTACATGGCCAAAACAGCAAACCGAAAGTAAGCCGGCTGCATGGGAGTTTCTACACAGTTTCGGATCTGTCTAAGATGCCTATTTTCAGCAGAAAATCCTCCCAAATTTATTTAAACTTCAAAAGTCAACATTTCCTATTAAAATTTAAAGCAACTTTAAGTTTACTTAAAATAAGAATTTTGACAGTGGTCACTTTTTTGAAAAGTCGCTACATGGAAAAGTCTAGAGGTGTTCCGCGAGACCATAAACATGTCATTCCTCCCCCTTCGAAGATTTTTTTTGGCGAATATACTAGAATGTGAGGTTTTTCGAGTAAAACGCAACTCTCCATTTTGTGTTGCGCATTTTAGTTTTGTCGCACTACTCTGCCGAAAGAACCATACCATGCGAATAGCCATATCACGTATTGCGGCAAAAATGAAAGAAGTCGTGAAATACAAAAGTCTTAAAATTTCATATGTTCATGTTATTGACTATCAGTCAAAGGAATTTAAATGATTGAAAAAGACCAAAATGATGTTTTGATAAGCAGTTGCCATGGCAACGACAAAATTTTGTCGCTTCGGAGCTCGATAAACCGTTCCATATAGTACCCGAAGTGGAAAACACAGTCAATAGCAGTAATAAGGTTTGCAAGAAAATGGTTGCTATGGTAACAACAATTGTCAATATTTGACTATTTTCTACTAAATATACTATTTTTGTATACATAGATACTAAAAGTTTTCATATACATCTATAAATCATGCTTTAACAATGGCTGACTGGGACCATCTTGCCACAGGCTGAGTACAATTTCTTCACAAAATGAACAGTACACTATGGTACAATGAATTTTCATAACAATCAAAAAATTTTTGTTTTTAGCTTTACCACCCCAAACTTGGTATATTATGAAACAGCAGAGTCAAGACCTACAAATTATGTTAAGTGTTGCCATGGAAACCATTTTTGAAAATTTGGACCTATAGCGACAATGCGCTTATGGTCTCGCGGAACACCTGTCTCGTAATGTCGCTTTGAGGGAAGGGGTGTTTTTCTTTTTTTCCCAATCTGTTGCCATGGCAACCAACTTATTTAACATTTTCTATCTTAATATTCACAATACCCCCTCAAAGTACTAGAACACATATAGACATTACTTTCTTCTAGCTTCCATGGGCCAGAACATTGAATGGAAACATACCCAAAACGACACTAAAATTATGCAAATTTTAGCAAAACCTACCCATTTTCAGGTCGCCATAGCTCAGGGAAAAAAAATTTCCCACCAAACATGGTTACTATGTATCTCTAGATAAAATCTGAAACTTTCAAATGGTACCAAATTACATACCTCTTCCGTGATTCATTTTCTCACAAATTTATCATCTATGAACAAGACTGCTATTTTCCCTCCATATTTCTTACCTATTTTCAGTACATGGCCAAAACAGCAAACCGAAAGTAAGCCGGCTGCATGGGAGTTTCTACACAGTTTCGGATCTGTCTAAGATGCCTATTTTCAGCAGAAAATCCTCCCAAATTTATTTAAACTTCAAAAGTCAACATTTCCTATTAAAATTTAAAGCAACTTTAAGTTTACTTAAAATAAGAATTTTGACAGTGGTCACTTTTTTGAAAAGTCGCTACATGGAAAAGTCTAGAGGTGTTCCGCGAGACCATAAACATGTCATTCCTCCCCCTTCGAAGATTTTTTTTGGCGAATATACTAGAATGTGAGGTTTTTCGAGTAAAACGCAACTCTCCATTTTGTGTTGCGCATTTTAGTTTTGTCGCACTACTCTGCCGAAAGAACCATACCATGCGAATAGCCATATCACGTATTGCGGCAAAAATGAAAGAAGTCGTGAAATACAAAAGTCTTAAAATTTCATATGTTCATGTTATTGACTATCAGTCAAAGGAATTTAAATGATTGAAAAAGACCAAAATGATGTTTTGATAAGCAGTTGCCATGGCAACGACAAAATTTTGTCGCTTCGGAGCTCGATAAACCGTTCCATATAGTACCCGAAGTGGAAAACACAGTCAATAGCAGTAATAAGGTTTGCAAGAAAATGGTTGCTATGGTAACAACAATTGTCAATATTTGACTATTTTCTACTAAATATACTATTTTTGTATACATAGATACTAAAAGTTTTCATATACATCTATAAATCATGCTTTAACAATGGCTGACTGGGACCATCTTGCCACAGGCTGAGTACAATTTCTTCACAAAATGAACAGTACACTATGGTACAATGAATTTTCATAACAATCAAAAAATTTTTGTTTTTAGCTTTACCACCCCAAACTTGGTATATTATGAAACAGCAGAGTCAAGACCTACAAATTATGTTAAGTGTTGCCATGGAAACCATTTTTGAAAATTTGGACCTATAGCGACAATGCGCTTATGGTCTCGCGGAACACCTGTCTCGTAATGTCGCTTTGAGGGAAGGGGTGTTTTTCTTTTTTTCCCAATCTGTTGCCATGGCAACCAACTTATTTAACATTTTCTATCTTAATATTCACAATACCCCCTCAAAGTACTAGAACACATATAGACATTACTTTCTTCTAGCTTCCATGGGCCAGAACATTGAATGGAAACATACCCAAAACGACACTAAAATTATGCAAATTTTAGCAAAACCTACCCATTTTCAGGTCGCCATAGCTCAGGGAAAAAAAATTTCCCACCAAACATGGTTACTATGTATCTCTAGATAAAATCTGAAACTTTCAAATGGTACCAAATTACATACCTCTTCCGTGATTCATTTTCTCACAAATTTATCATCTATGAACAAGACTGCTATTTTCCCTCCATATTTCTTACCTATTTTCAGTACATGGCCAAAACAGCAAACCGAAAGTAAGCCGGCTGCATGGGAGTTTCTACACAGTTTCGGATCTGTCTAAGATGCCTATTTTCAGCAGAAAATCCTCCCAAATTTATTTAAACTTCAAAAGTCAACATTTCCTATTAAAATTTAAAGCAACTTTAAGTTTACTTAAAATAAGAATTTTGACAGTGGTCACTTTTTTGAAAAGTCGCTACATGGAAAAGTCTAGAGGTGTTCCGCGAGACCATAAACATGTCATTCCTCCCCCTTCGAAGATTTTTTTTGGCGAATATACTAGAATGTGAGGTTTTTCGAGTAAAACGCAACTCTCCATTTTGTGTTGCGCATTTTAGTTTTGTCGCACTACTCTGCCGAAAGAACCATACCATGCGAATAGCCATATCACGTATTGCGGCAAAAATGAAAGAAGTCGTGAAATACAAAAGTCTTAAAATTTCATATGTTCATGTTATTGACTATCAGTCAAAGGAATTTAAATGATTGAAAAAGACCAAAATGATGTTTTGATAAGCAGTTGCCATGGCAACGACAAAATTTTGTCGCTTCGGAGCTCGATAAACCGTTCCATATAGTACCCGAAGTGGAAAACACAGTCAATAGCAGTAATAAGGTTTGCAAGAAAATGGTTGCTATGGTAACAACAATTGTCAATATTTGACTATTTTCTACTAAATATACTATTTTTGTATACATAGATACTAAAAGTTTTCATATACATCTATAAATCATGCTTTAACAATGGCTGACTGGGACCATCTTGCCACAGGCTGAGTACAATTTCTTCACAAAATGAACAGTACACTATGGTACAATGAATTTTCATAACAATCAAAAAATTTTTGTTTTTAGCTTTACCACCCCAAACTTGGTATATTATGAAACAGCAGAGTCAAGACCTACAAATTATGTTAAGTGTTGCCATGGAAACCATTTTTGAAAATTTGGACCTATAGCGACAATGCGCTTATGGTCTCGCGGAACACCTGTCTCGTAATGTCGCTTTGAGGGAAGGGGTGTTTTTCTTTTTTTCCCAATCTGTTGCCATGGCAACCAACTTATTTAACATTTTCTATCTTAATATTCACAATACCCCCTCAAAGTACTAGAACACATATAGACATTACTTTCTTCTAGCTTCCATGGGCCAGAACATTGAATGGAAACATACCCAAAACGACACTAAAATTATGCAAATTTTAGCAAAACCTACCCATTTTCAGGTCGCCATAGCTCAGGGAAAAAAAATTTCCCACCAAACATGGTTACTATGTATCTCTAGATAAAATCTGAAACTTTCAAATGGTACCAAATTACATACCTCTTCCGTGATTCATTTTCTCACAAATTTATCATCTATGAACAAGACTGCTATTTTCCCTCCATATTTCTTACCTATTTTCAGTACATGGCCAAAACAGCAAACCGAAAGTAAGCCGGCTGCATGGGAGTTTCTACACAGTTTCGGATCTGTCTAAGATGCCTATTTTCAGCAGAAAATCCTCCCAAATTTATTTAAACTTCAAAAGTCAACATTTCCTATTAAAATTTAAAGCAACTTTAAGTTTACTTAAAATAAGAATTTTGACAGTGGTCACTTTTTTGAAAAGTCGCTACATGGAAAAGTCTAGAGGTGTTCCGCGAGACCATAAACATGTCATTCCTCCCCCTTCGAAGATTTTTTTTGGCGAATATACTAGAATGTGAGGTTTTTCGAGTAAAACGCAACTCTCCATTTTGTGTTGCGCATTTTAGTTTTGTCGCACTACTCTGCCGAAAGAACCATACCATGCGAATAGCCATATCACGTATTGCGGCAAAAATGAAAGAAGTCGTGAAATACAAAAGTCTTAAAATTTCATATGTTCATGTTATTGACTATCAGTCAAAGGAATTTAAATGATTGAAAAAGACCAAAATGATGTTTTGATAAGCAGTTGCCATGGCAACGACAAAATTTTGTCGCTTCGGAGCTCGATAAACCGTTCCATATAGTACCCGAAGTGGAAAACACAGTCAATAGCAGTAATAAGGTTTGCAAGAAAATGGTTGCTATGGTAACAACAATTGTCAATATTTGACTATTTTCTACTAAATATACTATTTTTGTATACATAGATACTAAAAGTTTTCATATACATCTATAAATCATGCTTTAACAATGGCTGACTGGGACCATCTTGCCACAGGCTGAGTACAATTTCTTCACAAAATGAACAGTACACTATGGTACAATGAATTTTCATAACAATCAAAAAATTTTTGTTTTTAGCTTTACCACCCCAAACTTGGTATATTATGAAACAGCAGAGTCAAGACCTACAAATTATGTTAAGTGTTGCCATGGAAACCATTTTTGAAAATTTGGACCTATAGCGACAATGCGCTTATGGTCTCGCGGAACACCTGTCTCGTAATGTCGCTTTGAGGGAAGGGGTGTTTTTCTTTTTTTCCCAATCTGTTGCCATGGCAACCAACTTATTTAACATTTTCTATCTTAATATTCACAATACCCCCTCAAAGTACTAGAACACATATAGACATTACTTTCTTCTAGCTTCCATGGGCCAGAACATTGAATGGAAACATACCCAAAACGACACTAAAATTATGCAAATTTTAGCAAAACCTACCCATTTTCAGGTCGCCATAGCTCAGGGAAAAAAAATTTCCCACCAAACATGGTTACTATGTATCTCTAGATAAAATCTGAAACTTTCAAATGGTACCAAATTACATACCTCTTCCGTGATTCATTTTCTCACAAATTTATCATCTATGAACAAGACTGCTATTTTCCCTCCATATTTCTTACCTATTTTCAGTACATGGCCAAAACAGCAAACCGAAAGTAAGCCGGCTGCATGGGAGTTTCTACACAGTTTCGGATCTGTCTAAGATGCCTATTTTCAGCAGAAAATCCTCCCAAATTTATTTAAACTTCAAAAGTCAACATTTCCTATTAAAATTTAAAGCAACTTTAAGTTTACTTAAAATAAGAATTTTGACAGTGGTCACTTTTTTGAAAAGTCGCTACATGGAAAAGTCTAGAGGTGTTCCGCGAGACCATAAACATGTCATTCCTCCCCCTTCGAAGATTTTTTTTGGCGAATATACTAGAATGTGAGGTTTTTCGAGTAAAACGCAACTCTCCATTTTGTGTTGCGCATTTTAGTTTTGTCGCACTACTCTGCCGAAAGAACCATACCATGCGAATAGCCATATCACGTATTGCGGCAAAAATGAAAGAAGTCGTGAAATACAAAAGTCTTAAAATTTCATATGTTCATGTTATTGACTATCAGTCAAAGGAATTTAAATGATTGAAAAAGACCAAAATGATGTTTTGATAAGCAGTTGCCATGGCAACGACAAAATTTTGTCGCTTCGGAGCTCGATAAACCGTTCCATATAGTACCCGAAGTGGAAAACACAGTCAATAGCAGTAATAAGGTTTGCAAGAAAATGGTTGCTATGGTAACAACAATTGTCAATATTTGACTATTTTCTACTAAATATACTATTTTTGTATACATAGATACTAAAAGTTTTCATATACATCTATAAATCATGCTTTAACAATGGCTGACTGGGACCATCTTGCCACAGGCTGAGTACAATTTCTTCACAAAATGAACAGTACACTATGGTACAATGAATTTTCATAACAATCAAAAAATTTTTGTTTTTAGCTTTACCACCCCAAACTTGGTATATTATGAAACAGCAGAGTCAAGACCTACAAATTATGTTAAGTGTTGCCATGGAAACCATTTTTGAAAATTTGGACCTATAGCGACAATGCGCTTATGGTCTCGCGGAACACCTGTCTCGTAATGTCGCTTTGAGGGAAGGGGTGTTTTTCTTTTTTTCCCAATCTGTTGCCATGGCAACCAACTTATTTAACATTTTCTATCTTAATATTCACAATACCCCCTCAAAGTACTAGAACACATATAGACATTACTTTCTTCTAGCTTCCATGGGCCAGAACATTGAATGGAAACATACCCAAAACGACACTAAAATTATGCAAATTTTAGCAAAACCTACCCATTTTCAGGTCGCCATAGCTCAGGGAAAAAAAATTTCCCACCAAACATGGTTACTATGTATCTCTAGATAAAATCTGAAACTTTCAAATGGTACCAAATTACATACCTCTTCCGTGATTCATTTTCTCACAAATTTATCATCTATGAACAAGACTGCTATTTTCCCTCCATATTTCTTACCTATTTTCAGTACATGGCCAAAACAGCAAACCGAAAGTAAGCCGGCTGCATGGGAGTTTCTACACAGTTTCGGATCTGTCTAAGATGCCTATTTTCAGCAGAAAATCCTCCCAAATTTATTTAAACTTCAAAAGTCAACATTTCCTATTAAAATTTAAAGCAACTTTAAGTTTACTTAAAATAAGAATTTTGACAGTGGTCACTTTTTTGAAAAGTCGCTACATGGAAAAGTCTAGAGGTGTTCCGCGAGACCATAAACATGTCATTCCTCCCCCTTCGAAGATTTTTTTTGGCGAATATACTAGAATGTGAGGTTTTTCGAGTAAAACGCAACTCTCCATTTTGTGTTGCGCATTTTAGTTTTGTCGCACTACTCTGCCGAAAGAACCATACCATGCGAATAGCCATATCACGTATTGCGGCAAAAATGAAAGAAGTCGTGAAATACAAAAGTCTTAAAATTTCATATGTTCATGTTATTGACTATCAGTCAAAGGAATTTAAATGATTGAAAAAGACCAAAATGATGTTTTGATAAGCAGTTGCCATGGCAACGACAAAATTTTGTCGCTTCGGAGCTCGATAAACCGTTCCATATAGTACCCGAAGTGGAAAACACAGTCAATAGCAGTAATAAGGTTTGCAAGAAAATGGTTGCTATGGTAACAACAATTGTCAATATTTGACTATTTTCTACTAAATATACTATTTTTGTATACATAGATACTAAAAGTTTTCATATACATCTATAAATCATGCTTTAACAATGGCTGACTGGGACCATCTTGCCACAGGCTGAGTACAATTTCTTCACAAAATGAACAGTACACTATGGTACAATGAATTTTCATAACAATCAAAAAATTTTTGTTTTTAGCTTTACCACCCCAAACTTGGTATATTATGAAACAGCAGAGTCAAGACCTACAAATTATGTTAAGTGTTGCCATGGAAACCATTTTTGAAAATTTGGACCTATAGCGACAATGCGCTTATGGTCTCGCGGAACACCTGTCTCGTAATGTCGCTTTGAGGGAAGGGGTGTTTTTCTTTTTTTCCCAATCTGTTGCCATGGCAACCAACTTATTTAACATTTTCTATCTTAATATTCACAATACCCCCTCAAAGTACTAGAACACATATAGACATTACTTTCTTCTAGCTTCCATGGGCCAGAACATTGAATGGAAACATACCCAAAACGACACTAAAATTATGCAAATTTTAGCAAAACCTACCCATTTTCAGGTCGCCATAGCTCAGGGAAAAAAAATTTCCCACCAAACATGGTTACTATGTATCTCTAGATAAAATCTGAAACTTTCAAATGGTACCAAATTACATACCTCTTCCGTGATTCATTTTCTCACAAATTTATCATCTATGAACAAGACTGCTATTTTCCCTCCATATTTCTTACCTATTTTCAGTACATGGCCAAAACAGCAAACCGAAAGTAAGCCGGCTGCATGGGAGTTTCTACACAGTTTCGGATCTGTCTAAGATGCCTATTTTCAGCAGAAAATCCTCCCAAATTTATTTAAACTTCAAAAGTCAACATTTCCTATTAAAATTTAAAGCAACTTTAAGTTTACTTAAAATAAGAATTTTGACAGTGGTCACTTTTTTGAAAAGTCGCTACATGGAAAAGTCTAGAGGTGTTCCGCGAGACCATAAACATGTCATTCCTCCCCCTTCGAAGATTTTTTTTGGCGAATATACTAGAATGTGAGGTTTTTCGAGTAAAACGCAACTCTCCATTTTGTGTTGCGCATTTTAGTTTTGTCGCACTACTCTGCCGAAAGAACCATACCATGCGAATAGCCATATCACGTATTGCGGCAAAAATGAAAGAAGTCGTGAAATACAAAAGTCTTAAAATTTCATATGTTCATGTTATTGACTATCAGTCAAAGGAATTTAAATGATTGAAAAAGACCAAAATGATGTTTTGATAAGCAGTTGCCATGGCAACGACAAAATTTTGTCGCTTCGGAGCTCGATAAACCGTTCCATATAGTACCCGAAGTGGAAAACACAGTCAATAGCAGTAATAAGGTTTGCAAGAAAATGGTTGCTATGGTAACAACAATTGTCAATATTTGACTATTTTCTACTAAATATACTATTTTTGTATACATAGATACTAAAAGTTTTCATATACATCTATAAATCATGCTTTAACAATGGCTGACTGGGACCATCTTGCCACAGGCTGAGTACAATTTCTTCACAAAATGAACAGTACACTATGGTACAATGAATTTTCATAACAATCAAAAAATTTTTGTTTTTAGCTTTACCACCCCAAACTTGGTATATTATGAAACAGCAGAGTCAAGACCTACAAATTATGTTAAGTGTTGCCATGGAAACCATTTTTGAAAATTTGGACCTATAGCGACAATGCGCTTATGGTCTCGCGGAACACCTGTCTCGTAATGTCGCTTTGAGGGAAGGGGTGTTTTTCTTTTTTTCCCAATCTGTTGCCATGGCAACCAACTTATTTAACATTTTCTATCTTAATATTCACAATACCCCCTCAAAGTACTAGAACACATATAGACATTACTTTCTTCTAGCTTCCATGGGCCAGAACATTGAATGGAAACATACCCAAAACGACACTAAAATTATGCAAATTTTAGCAAAACCTACCCATTTTCAGGTCGCCATAGCTCAGGGAAAAAAAATTTCCCACCAAACATGGTTACTATGTATCTCTAGATAAAATCTGAAACTTTCAAATGGTACCAAATTACATACCTCTTCCGTGATTCATTTTCTCACAAATTTATCATCTATGAACAAGACTGCTATTTTCCCTCCATATTTCTTACCTATTTTCAGTACATGGCCAAAACAGCAAACCGAAAGTAAGCCGGCTGCATGGGAGTTTCTACACAGTTTCGGATCTGTCTAAGATGCCTATTTTCAGCAGAAAATCCTCCCAAATTTATTTAAACTTCAAAAGTCAACATTTCCTATTAAAATTTAAAGCAACTTTAAGTTTACTTAAAATAAGAATTTTGACAGTGGTCACTTTTTTGAAAAGTCGCTACATGGAAAAGTCTAGAGGTGTTCCGCGAGACCATAAACATGTCATTCCTCCCCCTTCGAAGATTTTTTTTGGCGAATATACTAGAATGTGAGGTTTTTCGAGTAAAACGCAACTCTCCATTTTGTGTTGCGCATTTTAGTTTTGTCGCACTACTCTGCCGAAAGAACCATACCATGCGAATAGCCATATCACGTATTGCGGCAAAAATGAAAGAAGTCGTGAAATACAAAAGTCTTAAAATTTCATATGTTCATGTTATTGACTATCAGTCAAAGGAATTTAAATGATTGAAAAAGACCAAAATGATGTTTTGATAAGCAGTTGCCATGGCAACGACAAAATTTTGTCGCTTCGGAGCTCGATAAACCGTTCCATATAGTACCCGAAGTGGAAAACACAGTCAATAGCAGTAATAAGGTTTGCAAGAAAATGGTTGCTATGGTAACAACAATTGTCAATATTTGACTATTTTCTACTAAATATACTATTTTTGTATACATAGATACTAAAAGTTTTCATATACATCTATAAATCATGCTTTAACAATGGCTGACTGGGACCATCTTGCCACAGGCTGAGTACAATTTCTTCACAAAATGAACAGTACACTATGGTACAATGAATTTTCATAACAATCAAAAAATTTTTGTTTTTAGCTTTACCACCCCAAACTTGGTATATTATGAAACAGCAGAGTCAAGACCTACAAATTATGTTAAGTGTTGCCATGGAAACCATTTTTGAAAATTTGGACCTATAGCGACAATGCGCTTATGGTCTCGCGGAACACCTGTCTCGTAATGTCGCTTTGAGGGAAGGGGTGTTTTTCTTTTTTTCCCAATCTGTTGCCATGGCAACCAACTTATTTAACATTTTCTATCTTAATATTCACAATACCCCCTCAAAGTACTAGAACACATATAGACATTACTTTCTTCTAGCTTCCATGGGCCAGAACATTGAATGGAAACATACCCAAAACGACACTAAAATTATGCAAATTTTAGCAAAACCTACCCATTTTCAGGTCGCCATAGCTCAGGGAAAAAAAATTTCCCACCAAACATGGTTACTATGTATCTCTAGATAAAATCTGAAACTTTCAAATGGTACCAAATTACATACCTCTTCCGTGATTCATTTTCTCACAAATTTATCATCTATGAACAAGACTGCTATTTTCCCTCCATATTTCTTACCTATTTTCAGTACATGGCCAAAACAGCAAACCGAAAGTAAGCCGGCTGCATGGGAGTTTCTACACAGTTTCGGATCTGTCTAAGATGCCTATTTTCAGCAGAAAATCCTCCCAAATTTATTTAAACTTCAAAAGTCAACATTTCCTATTAAAATTTAAAGCAACTTTAAGTTTACTTAAAATAAGAATTTTGACAGTGGTCACTTTTTTGAAAAGTCGCTACATGGAAAAGTCTAGAGGTGTTCCGCGAGACCATAAACATGTCATTCCTCCCCCTTCGAAGATTTTTTTTGGCGAATATACTAGAATGTGAGGTTTTTCGAGTAAAACGCAACTCTCCATTTTGTGTTGCGCATTTTAGTTTTGTCGCACTACTCTGCCGAAAGAACCATACCATGCGAATAGCCATATCACGTATTGCGGCAAAAATGAAAGAAGTCGTGAAATACAAAAGTCTTAAAATTTCATATGTTCATGTTATTGACTATCAGTCAAAGGAATTTAAATGATTGAAAAAGACCAAAATGATGTTTTGATAAGCAGTTGCCATGGCAACGACAAAATTTTGTCGCTTCGGAGCTCGATAAACCGTTCCATATAGTACCCGAAGTGGAAAACACAGTCAATAGCAGTAATAAGGTTTGCAAGAAAATGGTTGCTATGGTAACAACAATTGTCAATATTTGACTATTTTCTACTAAATATACTATTTTTGTATACATAGATACTAAAAGTTTTCATATACATCTATAAATCATGCTTTAACAATGGCTGACTGGGACCATCTTGCCACAGGCTGAGTACAATTTCTTCACAAAATGAACAGTACACTATGGTACAATGAATTTTCATAACAATCAAAAAATTTTTGTTTTTAGCTTTACCACCCCAAACTTGGTATATTATGAAACAGCAGAGTCAAGACCTACAAATTATGTTAAGTGTTGCCATGGAAACCATTTTTGAAAATTTGGACCTATAGCGACAATGCGCTTATGGTCTCGCGGAACACCTGTCTCGTAATGTCGCTTTGAGGGAAGGGGTGTTTTTCTTTTTTTCCCAATCTGTTGCCATGGCAACCAACTTATTTAACATTTTCTATCTTAATATTCACAATACCCCCTCAAAGTACTAGAACACATATAGACATTACTTTCTTCTAGCTTCCATGGGCCAGAACATTGAATGGAAACATACCCAAAACGACACTAAAATTATGCAAATTTTAGCAAAACCTACCCATTTTCAGGTCGCCATAGCTCAGGGAAAAAAAATTTCCCACCAAACATGGTTACTATGTATCTCTAGATAAAATCTGAAACTTTCAAATGGTACCAAATTACATACCTCTTCCGTGATTCATTTTCTCACAAATTTATCATCTATGAACAAGACTGCTATTTTCCCTCCATATTTCTTACCTATTTTCAGTACATGGCCAAAACAGCAAACCGAAAGTAAGCCGGCTGCATGGGAGTTTCTACACAGTTTCGGATCTGTCTAAGATGCCTATTTTCAGCAGAAAATCCTCCCAAATTTATTTAAACTTCAAAAGTCAACATTTCCTATTAAAATTTAAAGCAACTTTAAGTTTACTTAAAATAAGAATTTTGACAGTGGTCACTTTTTTGAAAAGTCGCTACATGGAAAAGTCTAGAGGTGTTCCGCGAGACCATAAACATGTCATTCCTCCCCCTTCGAAGATTTTTTTTGGCGAATATACTAGAATGTGAGGTTTTTCGAGTAAAACGCAACTCTCCATTTTGTGTTGCGCATTTTAGTTTTGTCGCACTACTCTGCCGAAAGAACCATACCATGCGAATAGCCATATCACGTATTGCGGCAAAAATGAAAGAAGTCGTGAAATACAAAAGTCTTAAAATTTCATATGTTCATGTTATTGACTATCAGTCAAAGGAATTTAAATGATTGAAAAAGACCAAAATGATGTTTTGATAAGCAGTTGCCATGGCAACGACAAAATTTTGTCGCTTCGGAGCTCGATAAACCGTTCCATATAGTACCCGAAGTGGAAAACACAGTCAATAGCAGTAATAAGGTTTGCAAGAAAATGGTTGCTATGGTAACAACAATTGTCAATATTTGACTATTTTCTACTAAATATACTATTTTTGTATACATAGATACTAAAAGTTTTCATATACATCTATAAATCATGCTTTAACAATGGCTGACTGGGACCATCTTGCCACAGGCTGAGTACAATTTCTTCACAAAATGAACAGTACACTATGGTACAATGAATTTTCATAACAATCAAAAAATTTTTGTTTTTAGCTTTACCACCCCAAACTTGGTATATTATGAAACAGCAGAGTCAAGACCTACAAATTATGTTAAGTGTTGCCATGGAAACCATTTTTGAAAATTTGGACCTATAGCGACAATGCGCTTATGGTCTCGCGGAACACCTGTCTCGTAATGTCGCTTTGAGGGAAGGGGTGTTTTTCTTTTTTTCCCAATCTGTTGCCATGGCAACCAACTTATTTAACATTTTCTATCTTAATATTCACAATACCCCCTCAAAGTACTAGAACACATATAGACATTACTTTCTTCTAGCTTCCATGGGCCAGAACATTGAATGGAAACATACCCAAAACGACACTAAAATTATGCAAATTTTAGCAAAACCTACCCATTTTCAGGTCGCCATAGCTCAGGGAAAAAAAATTTCCCACCAAACATGGTTACTATGTATCTCTAGATAAAATCTGAAACTTTCAAATGGTACCAAATTACATACCTCTTCCGTGATTCATTTTCTCACAAATTTATCATCTATGAACAAGACTGCTATTTTCCCTCCATATTTCTTACCTATTTTCAGTACATGGCCAAAACAGCAAACCGAAAGTAAGCCGGCTGCATGGGAGTTTCTACACAGTTTCGGATCTGTCTAAGATGCCTATTTTCAGCAGAAAATCCTCCCAAATTTATTTAAACTTCAAAAGTCAACATTTCCTATTAAAATTTAAAGCAACTTTAAGTTTACTTAAAATAAGAATTTTGACAGTGGTCACTTTTTTGAAAAGTCGCTACATGGAAAAGTCTAGAGGTGTTCCGCGAGACCATAAACATGTCATTCCTCCCCCTTCGAAGATTTTTTTTGGCGAATATACTAGAATGTGAGGTTTTTCGAGTAAAACGCAACTCTCCATTTTGTGTTGCGCATTTTAGTTTTGTCGCACTACTCTGCCGAAAGAACCATACCATGCGAATAGCCATATCACGTATTGCGGCAAAAATGAAAGAAGTCGTGAAATACAAAAGTCTTAAAATTTCATATGTTCATGTTATTGACTATCAGTCAAAGGAATTTAAATGATTGAAAAAGACCAAAATGATGTTTTGATAAGCAGTTGCCATGGCAACGACAAAATTTTGTCGCTTCGGAGCTCGATAAACCGTTCCATATAGTACCCGAAGTGGAAAACACAGTCAATAGCAGTAATAAGGTTTGCAAGAAAATGGTTGCTATGGTAACAACAATTGTCAATATTTGACTATTTTCTACTAAATATACTATTTTTGTATACATAGATACTAAAAGTTTTCATATACATCTATAAATCATGCTTTAACAATGGCTGACTGGGACCATCTTGCCACAGGCTGAGTACAATTTCTTCACAAAATGAACAGTACACTATGGTACAATGAATTTTCATAACAATCAAAAAATTTTTGTTTTTAGCTTTACCACCCCAAACTTGGTATATTATGAAACAGCAGAGTCAAGACCTACAAATTATGTTAAGTGTTGCCATGGAAACCATTTTTGAAAATTTGGACCTATAGCGACAATGCGCTTATGGTCTCGCGGAACACCTGTCTCGTAATGTCGCTTTGAGGGAAGGGGTGTTTTTCTTTTTTTCCCAATCTGTTGCCATGGCAACCAACTTATTTAACATTTTCTATCTTAATATTCACAATACCCCCTCAAAGTACTAGAACACATATAGACATTACTTTCTTCTAGCTTCCATGGGCCAGAACATTGAATGGAAACATACCCAAAACGACACTAAAATTATGCAAATTTTAGCAAAACCTACCCATTTTCAGGTCGCCATAGCTCAGGGAAAAAAAATTTCCCACCAAACATGGTTACTATGTATCTCTAGATAAAATCTGAAACTTTCAAATGGTACCAAATTACATACCTCTTCCGTGATTCATTTTCTCACAAATTTATCATCTATGAACAAGACTGCTATTTTCCCTCCATATTTCTTACCTATTTTCAGTACATGGCCAAAACAGCAAACCGAAAGTAAGCCGGCTGCATGGGAGTTTCTACACAGTTTCGGATCTGTCTAAGATGCCTATTTTCAGCAGAAAATCCTCCCAAATTTATTTAAACTTCAAAAGTCAACATTTCCTATTAAAATTTAAAGCAACTTTAAGTTTACTTAAAATAAGAATTTTGACAGTGGTCACTTTTTTGAAAAGTCGCTACATGGAAAAGTCTAGAGGTGTTCCGCGAGACCATAAACATGTCATTCCTCCCCCTTCGAAGATTTTTTTTGGCGAATATACTAGAATGTGAGGTTTTTCGAGTAAAACGCAACTCTCCATTTTGTGTTGCGCATTTTAGTTTTGTCGCACTACTCTGCCGAAAGAACCATACCATGCGAATAGCCATATCACGTATTGCGGCAAAAATGAAAGAAGTCGTGAAATACAAAAGTCTTAAAATTTCATATGTTCATGTTATTGACTATCAGTCAAAGGAATTTAAATGATTGAAAAAGACCAAAATGATGTTTTGATAAGCAGTTGCCATGGCAACGACAAAATTTTGTCGCTTCGGAGCTCGATAAACCGTTCCATATAGTACCCGAAGTGGAAAACACAGTCAATAGCAGTAATAAGGTTTGCAAGAAAATGGTTGCTATGGTAACAACAATTGTCAATATTTGACTATTTTCTACTAAATATACTATTTTTGTATACATAGATACTAAAAGTTTTCATATACATCTATAAATCATGCTTTAACAATGGCTGACTGGGACCATCTTGCCACAGGCTGAGTACAATTTCTTCACAAAATGAACAGTACACTATGGTACAATGAATTTTCATAACAATCAAAAAATTTTTGTTTTTAGCTTTACCACCCCAAACTTGGTATATTATGAAACAGCAGAGTCAAGACCTACAAATTATGTTAAGTGTTGCCATGGAAACCATTTTTGAAAATTTGGACCTATAGCGACAATGCGCTTATGGTCTCGCGGAACACCTGTCTCGTAATGTCGCTTTGAGGGAAGGGGTGTTTTTCTTTTTTTCCCAATCTGTTGCCATGGCAACCAACTTATTTAACATTTTCTATCTTAATATTCACAATACCCCCTCAAAGTACTAGAACACATATAGACATTACTTTCTTCTAGCTTCCATGGGCCAGAACATTGAATGGAAACATACCCAAAACGACACTAAAATTATGCAAATTTTAGCAAAACCTACCCATTTTCAGGTCGCCATAGCTCAGGGAAAAAAAATTTCCCACCAAACATGGTTACTATGTATCTCTAGATAAAATCTGAAACTTTCAAATGGTACCAAATTACATACCTCTTCCGTGATTCATTTTCTCACAAATTTATCATCTATGAACAAGACTGCTATTTTCCCTCCATATTTCTTACCTATTTTCAGTACATGGCCAAAACAGCAAACCGAAAGTAAGCCGGCTGCATGGGAGTTTCTACACAGTTTCGGATCTGTCTAAGATGCCTATTTTCAGCAGAAAATCCTCCCAAATTTATTTAAACTTCAAAAGTCAACATTTCCTATTAAAATTTAAAGCAACTTTAAGTTTACTTAAAATAAGAATTTTGACAGTGGTCACTTTTTTGAAAAGTCGCTACATGGAAAAGTCTAGAGGTGTTCCGCGAGACCATAAACATGTCATTCCTCCCCCTTCGAAGATTTTTTTTGGCGAATATACTAGAATGTGAGGTTTTTCGAGTAAAACGCAACTCTCCATTTTGTGTTGCGCATTTTAGTTTTGTCGCACTACTCTGCCGAAAGAACCATACCATGCGAATAGCCATATCACGTATTGCGGCAAAAATGAAAGAAGTCGTGAAATACAAAAGTCTTAAAATTTCATATGTTCATGTTATTGACTATCAGTCAAAGGAATTTAAATGATTGAAAAAGACCAAAATGATGTTTTGATAAGCAGTTGCCATGGCAACGACAAAATTTTGTCGCTTCGGAGCTCGATAAACCGTTCCATATAGTACCCGAAGTGGAAAACACAGTCAATAGCAGTAATAAGGTTTGCAAGAAAATGGTTGCTATGGTAACAACAATTGTCAATATTTGACTATTTTCTACTAAATATACTATTTTTGTATACATAGATACTAAAAGTTTTCATATACATCTATAAATCATGCTTTAACAATGGCTGACTGGGACCATCTTGCCACAGGCTGAGTACAATTTCTTCACAAAATGAACAGTACACTATGGTACAATGAATTTTCATAACAATCAAAAAATTTTTGTTTTTAGCTTTACCACCCCAAACTTGGTATATTATGAAACAGCAGAGTCAAGACCTACAAATTATGTTAAGTGTTGCCATGGAAACCATTTTTGAAAATTTGGACCTATAGCGACAATGCGCTTATGGTCTCGCGGAACACCTGTCTCGTAATGTCGCTTTGAGGGAAGGGGTGTTTTTCTTTTTTTCCCAATCTGTTGCCATGGCAACCAACTTATTTAACATTTTCTATCTTAATATTCACAATACCCCCTCAAAGTACTAGAACACATATAGACATTACTTTCTTCTAGCTTCCATGGGCCAGAACATTGAATGGAAACATACCCAAAACGACACTAAAATTATGCAAATTTTAGCAAAACCTACCCATTTTCAGGTCGCCATAGCTCAGGGAAAAAAAATTTCCCACCAAACATGGTTACTATGTATCTCTAGATAAAATCTGAAACTTTCAAATGGTACCAAATTACATACCTCTTCCGTGATTCATTTTCTCACAAATTTATCATCTATGAACAAGACTGCTATTTTCCCTCCATATTTCTTACCTATTTTCAGTACATGGCCAAAACAGCAAACCGAAAGTAAGCCGGCTGCATGGGAGTTTCTACACAGTTTCGGATCTGTCTAAGATGCCTATTTTCAGCAGAAAATCCTCCCAAATTTATTTAAACTTCAAAAGTCAACATTTCCTATTAAAATTTAAAGCAACTTTAAGTTTACTTAAAATAAGAATTTTGACAGTGGTCACTTTTTTGAAAAGTCGCTACATGGAAAAGTCTAGAGGTGTTCCGCGAGACCATAAACATGTCATTCCTCCCCCTTCGAAGATTTTTTTTGGCGAATATACTAGAATGTGAGGTTTTTCGAGTAAAACGCAACTCTCCATTTTGTGTTGCGCATTTTAGTTTTGTCGCACTACTCTGCCGAAAGAACCATACCATGCGAATAGCCATATCACGTATTGCGGCAAAAATGAAAGAAGTCGTGAAATACAAAAGTCTTAAAATTTCATATGTTCATGTTATTGACTATCAGTCAAAGGAATTTAAATGATTGAAAAAGACCAAAATGATGTTTTGATAAGCAGTTGCCATGGCAACGACAAAATTTTGTCGCTTCGGAGCTCGATAAACCGTTCCATATAGTACCCGAAGTGGAAAACACAGTCAATAGCAGTAATAAGGTTTGCAAGAAAATGGTTGCTATGGTAACAACAATTGTCAATATTTGACTATTTTCTACTAAATATACTATTTTTGTATACATAGATACTAAAAGTTTTCATATACATCTATAAATCATGCTTTAACAATGGCTGACTGGGACCATCTTGCCACAGGCTGAGTACAATTTCTTCACAAAATGAACAGTACACTATGGTACAATGAATTTTCATAACAATCAAAAAATTTTTGTTTTTAGCTTTACCACCCCAAACTTGGTATATTATGAAACAGCAGAGTCAAGACCTACAAATTATGTTAAGTGTTGCCATGGAAACCATTTTTGAAAATTTGGACCTATAGCGACAATGCGCTTATGGTCTCGCGGAACACCTGTCTCGTAATGTCGCTTTGAGGGAAGGGGTGTTTTTCTTTTTTTCCCAATCTGTTGCCATGGCAACCAACTTATTTAACATTTTCTATCTTAATATTCACAATACCCCCTCAAAGTACTAGAACACATATAGACATTACTTTCTTCTAGCTTCCATGGGCCAGAACATTGAATGGAAACATACCCAAAACGACACTAAAATTATGCAAATTTTAGCAAAACCTACCCATTTTCAGGTCGCCATAGCTCAGGGAAAAAAAATTTCCCACCAAACATGGTTACTATGTATCTCTAGATAAAATCTGAAACTTTCAAATGGTACCAAATTACATACCTCTTCCGTGATTCATTTTCTCACAAATTTATCATCTATGAACAAGACTGCTATTTTCCCTCCATATTTCTTACCTATTTTCAGTACATGGCCAAAACAGCAAACCGAAAGTAAGCCGGCTGCATGGGAGTTTCTACACAGTTTCGGATCTGTCTAAGATGCCTATTTTCAGCAGAAAATCCTCCCAAATTTATTTAAACTTCAAAAGTCAACATTTCCTATTAAAATTTAAAGCAACTTTAAGTTTACTTAAAATAAGAATTTTGACAGTGGTCACTTTTTTGAAAAGTCGCTACATGGAAAAGTCTAGAGGTGTTCCGCGAGACCATAAACATGTCATTCCTCCCCCTTCGAAGATTTTTTTTGGCGAATATACTAGAATGTGAGGTTTTTCGAGTAAAACGCAACTCTCCATTTTGTGTTGCGCATTTTAGTTTTGTCGCACTACTCTGCCGAAAGAACCATACCATGCGAATAGCCATATCACGTATTGCGGCAAAAATGAAAGAAGTCGTGAAATACAAAAGTCTTAAAATTTCATATGTTCATGTTATTGACTATCAGTCAAAGGAATTTAAATGATTGAAAAAGACCAAAATGATGTTTTGATAAGCAGTTGCCATGGCAACGACAAAATTTTGTCGCTTCGGAGCTCGATAAACCGTTCCATATAGTACCCGAAGTGGAAAACACAGTCAATAGCAGTAATAAGGTTTGCAAGAAAATGGTTGCTATGGTAACAACAATTGTCAATATTTGACTATTTTCTACTAAATATACTATTTTTGTATACATAGATACTAAAAGTTTTCATATACATCTATAAATCATGCTTTAACAATGGCTGACTGGGACCATCTTGCCACAGGCTGAGTACAATTTCTTCACAAAATGAACAGTACACTATGGTACAATGAATTTTCATAACAATCAAAAAATTTTTGTTTTTAGCTTTACCACCCCAAACTTGGTATATTATGAAACAGCAGAGTCAAGACCTACAAATTATGTTAAGTGTTGCCATGGAAACCATTTTTGAAAATTTGGACCTATAGCGACAATGCGCTTATGGTCTCGCGGAACACCTGTCTCGTAATGTCGCTTTGAGGGAAGGGGTGTTTTTCTTTTTTTCCCAATCTGTTGCCATGGCAACCAACTTATTTAACATTTTCTATCTTAATATTCACAATACCCCCTCAAAGTACTAGAACACATATAGACATTACTTTCTTCTAGCTTCCATGGGCCAGAACATTGAATGGAAACATACCCAAAACGACACTAAAATTATGCAAATTTTAGCAAAACCTACCCATTTTCAGGTCGCCATAGCTCAGGGAAAAAAAATTTCCCACCAAACATGGTTACTATGTATCTCTAGATAAAATCTGAAACTTTCAAATGGTACCAAATTACATACCTCTTCCGTGATTCATTTTCTCACAAATTTATCATCTATGAACAAGACTGCTATTTTCCCTCCATATTTCTTACCTATTTTCAGTACATGGCCAAAACAGCAAACCGAAAGTAAGCCGGCTGCATGGGAGTTTCTACACAGTTTCGGATCTGTCTAAGATGCCTATTTTCAGCAGAAAATCCTCCCAAATTTATTTAAACTTCAAAAGTCAACATTTCCTATTAAAATTTAAAGCAACTTTAAGTTTACTTAAAATAAGAATTTTGACAGTGGTCACTTTTTTGAAAAGTCGCTACATGGAAAAGTCTAGAGGTGTTCCGCGAGACCATAAACATGTCATTCCTCCCCCTTCGAAGATTTTTTTTGGCGAATATACTAGAATGTGAGGTTTTTCGAGTAAAACGCAACTCTCCATTTTGTGTTGCGCATTTTAGTTTTGTCGCACTACTCTGCCGAAAGAACCATACCATGCGAATAGCCATATCACGTATTGCGGCAAAAATGAAAGAAGTCGTGAAATACAAAAGTCTTAAAATTTCATATGTTCATGTTATTGACTATCAGTCAAAGGAATTTAAATGATTGAAAAAGACCAAAATGATGTTTTGATAAGCAGTTGCCATGGCAACGACAAAATTTTGTCGCTTCGGAGCTCGATAAACCGTTCCATATAGTACCCGAAGTGGAAAACACAGTCAATAGCAGTAATAAGGTTTGCAAGAAAATGGTTGCTATGGTAACAACAATTGTCAATATTTGACTATTTTCTACTAAATATACTATTTTTGTATACATAGATACTAAAAGTTTTCATATACATCTATAAATCATGCTTTAACAATGGCTGACTGGGACCATCTTGCCACAGGCTGAGTACAATTTCTTCACAAAATGAACAGTACACTATGGTACAATGAATTTTCATAACAATCAAAAAATTTTTGTTTTTAGCTTTACCACCCCAAACTTGGTATATTATGAAACAGCAGAGTCAAGACCTACAAATTATGTTAAGTGTTGCCATGGAAACCATTTTTGAAAATTTGGACCTATAGCGACAATGCGCTTATGGTCTCGCGGAACACCTGTCTCGTAATGTCGCTTTGAGGGAAGGGGTGTTTTTCTTTTTTTCCCAATCTGTTGCCATGGCAACCAACTTATTTAACATTTTCTATCTTAATATTCACAATACCCCCTCAAAGTACTAGAACACATATAGACATTACTTTCTTCTAGCTTCCATGGGCCAGAACATTGAATGGAAACATACCCAAAACGACACTAAAATTATGCAAATTTTAGCAAAACCTACCCATTTTCAGGTCACCATAGCTCAGGGAAAAAAAATTTCCCACCAAACATGGTTACTATGTATCTCTAGATAAAATCTGAAACTTTCAAATGGTACCAAATTACATACCTCTTCCGTGATTCATTTTCTCACAAATTTATCATCTATGAACAAGACTGCTATTTTCCCTCCATATTTCTTACCTATTTTCAGTACATGGCCAAAACAGCAAACCGAAAGTAAGCCGGCTGCATGGGAGTTTCTACACAGTTTCGGATCTGTCTAAGATGCCTATTTTCAGCAGAAAATCCTCCCAAATTTATTTAAACTTCAAAAGTCAACATTTCCTATTAAAATTTAAAGCAACTTTAAGTTTACTTAAAATAAGAATTTTGACAGTGGTCACTTTTTTGAAAAGTCGCTACATGGAAAAGTCTAGAGGTGTTCCGCGAGACCATAAACATGTCATTCCTCCCCCTTCGAAGATTTTTTTTGGCGAATATACTAGAATGTGAGGTTTTTCGAGTAAAACGCAACTCTCCATTTTGTGTTGCGCATTTTAGTTTTGTCGCACTACTCTGCCGAAAGAACCATACCATGCGAATAGCCATATCACGTATTGCGGCAAAAATGAAAGAAGTCGTGAAATACAAAAGTCTTAAAATTTCATATGTTCATGTTATTGACTATCAGTCAAAGGAATTTAAATGATTGAAAAAGACCAAAATGATGTTTTGATAAGCAGTTGCCATGGCAACGACAAAATTTTGTCGCTTCGGAGCTCGATAAACCGTTCCATATAGTACCCGAAGTGGAAAACACAGTCAATAGCAGTAATAAGGTTTGCAAGAAAATGGTTGCTATGGTAACAACAATTGTCAATATTTGACTATTTTCTACTAAATATACTATTTTTGTATACATAGATACTAAAAGTTTTCATATACATCTATAAATCATGCTTTAACAATGGCTGACTGGGACCATCTTGCCACAGGCTGAGTACAATTTCTTCACAAAATGAACAGTACACTATGGTACAATGAATTTTCATAACAATCAAAAAATTTTTGTTTTTAGCTTTACCACCCCAAACTTGGTATATTATGAAACAGCAGAGTCAAGACCTACAAATTATGTTAAGTGTTGCCATGGAAACCATTTTTGAAAATTTGGACCTATAGCGACAATGCGCTTATGGTCTCGCGGAACACCTGTCTCGTAATGTCGCTTTGAGGGAAGGGGTGTTTTTCTTTTTTTCCCAATCTGTTGCCATGGCAACCAACTTATTTAACATTTTCTATCTTAATATTCACAATACCCCCTCAAAGTACTAGAACACATATAGACATTACTTTCTTCTAGCTTCCATGGGCCAGAACATTGAATGGAAACATACCCAAAACGACACTAAAATTATGCAAATTTTAGCAAAACCTACCCATTTTCAGGTCGCCATAGCTCAGGGAAAAAAAATTTCCCACCAAACATGGTTACTATGTATCTCTAGATAAAATCTGAAACTTTCAAATGGTACCAAATTACATACCTCTTCCGTGATTCATTTTCTCACAAATTTATCATCTATGAACAAGACTGCTATTTTCCCTCCATATTTCTTACCTATTTTCAGTACATGGCCAAAACAGCAAACCGAAAGTAAGCCGGCTGCATGGGAGTTTCTACACAGTTTCGGATCTGTCTAAGATGCCTATTTTCAGCAGAAAATCCTCCCAAATTTATTTAAACTTCAAAAGTCAACATTTCCTATTAAAATTTAAAGCAACTTTAAGTTTACTTAAAATAAGAATTTTGACAGTGGTCACTTTTTTGAAAAGTCGCTACATGGAAAAGTCTAGAGGTGTTCCGCGAGACCATAAACATGTCATTCCTCCCCCTTCGAAGATTTTTTTTGGCGAATATACTAGAATGTGAGGTTTTTCGAGTAAAACGCAACTCTCCATTTTGTGTTGCGCATTTTAGTTTTGTCGCACTACTCTGCCGAAAGAACCATACCATGCGAATAGCCATATCACGTATTGCGGCAAAAATGAAAGAAGTCGTGAAATACAAAAGTCTTAAAATTTCATATGTTCATGTTATTGACTATCAGTCAAAGGAATTTAAATGATTGAAAAAGACCAAAATGATGTTTTGATAAGCAGTTGCCATGGCAACGACAAAATTTTGTCGCTTCGGAGCTCGATAAACCGTTCCATATAGTACCCGAAGTGGAAAACACAGTCAATAGCAGTAATAAGGTTTGCAAGAAAATGGTTGCTATGGTAACAACAATTGTCAATATTTGACTATTTTCTACTAAATATACTATTTTTGTATACATAGATACTAAAAGTTTTCATATACATCTATAAATCATGCTTTAACAATGGCTGACTGGGACCATCTTGCCACAGGCTGAGTACAATTTCTTCACAAAATGAACAGTACACTATGGTACAATGAATTTTCATAACAATCAAAAAATTTTTGTTTTTAGCTTTACCACCCCAAACTTGGTATATTATGAAACAGCAGAGTCAAGACCTACAAATTATGTTAAGTGTTGCCATGGAAACCATTTTTGAAAATTTGGACCTATAGCGACAATGCGCTTATGGTCTCGCGGAACACCTGTCTCGTAATGTCGCTTTGAGGGAAGGGGTGTTTTTCTTTTTTTCCCAATCTGTTGCCATGGCAACCAACTTATTTAACATTTTCTATCTTAATATTCACAATACCCCCTCAAAGTACTAGAACACATATAGACATTACTTTCTTCTAGCTTCCATGGGCCAGAACATTGAATGGAAACATACCCAAAACGACACTAAAATTATGCAAATTTTAGCAAAACCTACCCATTTTCAGGTCGCCATAGCTCAGGGAAAAAAAATTTCCCACCAAACATGGTTACTATGTATCTCTAGATAAAATCTGAAACTTTCAAATGGTACCAAATTACATACCTCTTCCGTGATTCATTTTCTCACAAATTTATCATCTATGAACAAGACTGCTATTTTCCCTCCATATTTCTTACCTATTTTCAGTACATGGCCAAAACAGCAAACCGAAAGTAAGCCGGCTGCATGGGAGTTTCTACACAGTTTCGGATCTGTCTAAGATGCCTATTTTCAGCAGAAAATCCTCCCAAATTTATTTAAACTTCAAAAGTCAACATTTCCTATTAAAATTTAAAGCAACTTTAAGTTTACTTAAAATAAGAATTTTGACAGTGGTCACTTTTTTGAAAAGTCGCTACATGGAAAAGTCTAGAGGTGTTCCGCGAGACCATAAACATGTCATTCCTCCCCCTTCGAAGATTTTTTTTGGCGAATATACTAGAATGTGAGGTTTTTCGAGTAAAACGCAACTCTCCATTTTGTGTTGCGCATTTTAGTTTTGTCGCACTACTCTGCCGAAAGAACCATACCATGCGAATAGCCATATCACGTATTGCGGCAAAAATGAAAGAAGTCGTGAAATACAAAAGTCTTAAAATTTCATATGTTCATGTTATTGACTATCAGTCAAAGGAATTTAAATGATTGAAAAAGACCAAAATGATGTTTTGATAAGCAGTTGCCATGGCAACGACAAAATTTTGTCGCTTCGGAGCTCGATAAACCGTTCCATATAGTACCCGAAGTGGAAAACACAGTCAATAGCAGTAATAAGGTTTGCAAGAAAATGGTTGCTATGGTAACAACAATTGTCAATATTTGACTATTTTCTACTAAATATACTATTTTTGTATACATAGATACTAAAAGTTTTCATATACATCTATAAATCATGCTTTAACAATGGCTGACTGGGACCATCTTGCCACAGGCTGAGTACAATTTCTTCACAAAATGAACAGTACACTATGGTACAATGAATTTTCATAACAATCAAAAAATTTTTGTTTTTAGCTTTACCACCCCAAACTTGGTATATTATGAAACAGCAGAGTCAAGACCTACAAATTATGTTAAGTGTTGCCATGGAAACCATTTTTGAAAATTTGGACCTATAGCGACAATGCGCTTATGGTCTCGCGGAACACCTGTCTCGTAATGTCGCTTTGAGGGAAGGGGTGTTTTTCTTTTTTTCCCAATCTGTTGCCATGGCAACCAACTTATTTAACATTTTCTATCTTAATATTCACAATACCCCCTCAAAGTACTAGAACACATATAGACATTACTTTCTTCTAGCTTCCATGGGCCAGAACATTGAATGGAAACATACCCAAAACGACACTAAAATTATGCAAATTTTAGCAAAACCTACCCATTTTCAGGTCACCATAGCTCAGGGAAAAAAAATTTCCCACCAAACATGGTTACTATGTATCTCTAGATAAAATCTGAAACTTTCAAATGGTACCAAATTACATACCTCTTCCGTGATTCATTTTCTCACAAATTTATCATCTATGAACAAGACTGCTATTTTCCCTCCATATTTCTTACCTATTTTCAGTACATGGCCAAAACAGCAAACCGAAAGTAAGCCGGCTGCATGGGAGTTTCTACACAGTTTCGGATCTGTCTAAGATGCCTATTTTCAGCAGAAAATCCTCCCAAATTTATTTAAACTTCAAAAGTCAACATTTCCTATTAAAATTTAAAGCAACTTTAAGTTTACTTAAAATAAGAATTTTGACAGTGGTCACTTTTTTGAAAAGTCGCTACATGGAAAAGTCTAGAGGTGTTCCGCGAGACCATAGCAATCAAGCCCCAGGACTGGCTGGCTCCAAGAATAACAAGAGAAAGATTTCGCCATATTTTCACATTTTGTAAATATGGGAAATAAAAGTTGATGTACTTTTCTTTTACAGTCCAACATGACACAACATTACATAAAATTATATAAGCAAAATACAAGCAGAAGTAGCACAAAGAATACTTGGGAACACATGGGTACATAGGTATTTCACAACACAAGTACGTGATCTACATAAGAAATGATGATAAATGCCTACCAAGCATGCCATGACGGGGAAATGGAAGATGATTCCCCTTGATATAGGATGCTTGAAATGAATACAGAGCAAGAAAATGCATTATTAATTTTAAAGTACTGGTATTAACTAAATTCAAATATGTAAGACTTAGTGCGTGTGGGCATTGCTGATTTAAAAGTGCAAAATCGTGACCTTTTTAAGACGGAGTAATATTCGTCTATCATTTTTTTTCAAGTTTAACCCTCTGACCTGACAAACGCAGGCAGGACTTGTTCGTAAAATAACTTTTAGAAGCAACAAATTCAATAGTAAGCATTAAAAGACATGGAAAATTGGTTCCTATGCATATGTATACCCACAAATGGGAGTTTTTTTTACTCTATATCGATGACTTAGGGGATACACATATTTTGATAAAATAAATAAATGTATGTTGGGAATTGAAGCTATACTAACAATTATATTAACATAAAATAG
This sequence comes from Pinctada fucata, assembly GCA_028142955.1. Classification (NCBI taxonomy): domain Eukaryota; kingdom Metazoa; phylum Mollusca; class Bivalvia; order Pterioida; family Pteriidae; genus Pinctada; species Pinctada fucata. The sequence continues at coordinate 25,280,237 of AP027107.1, read as the reverse complement.
GTCTCCTCTACTTAGGAAGTCATATATGTACTTCAAGGGCAGAACTTGAAAGAGAACAAAGCAAACGAAATGGTGTCTAATTATTCAAGCACACAATGTGTATATTGAGATCAACTTGACAAAGCGTCGACTTTCAAAAGTTTTTGGCAGTGCAAGTAGGAGAGTGGGTCAAATTTAAACCGAAGAATGTAGACATTGTTGGGATATCAAATATTTATCACCTAGTAAATCCACTTCGTTCTATAGTAATATAGGTACGAAGACAGGTACACAAATCTTAACTTTTAATTTATCTAGTTTCTATTGAGTGTTCGAAAGGTCGTGTGATTTGTAAGACGATTCCCCTGATTAAATAATCTATCCAAACTATTTATGGACATAGGCAAAGCTAATGAGACTGGATTTAAAATTAAACGAGCTGCCGATAAAATTGATTTATGGAGATTTTCGAACATTCAAATGGTTTTAGACATGACAATTATTCTTTTCAAAAGTCAGTTTCCGTGAATATTGCAAATTGCTCAGTATATGGCAAAATTGATCAACTTAATTTTTCAGCAATTTCTACAATTATCACAAACATCGATTTTCTATTGTAGCACAGCGTGTTCGAATAAAACAACCTTACAATAATACAATACAATAGAGTGTTCGAATAGTGCAGCCTTACCTCACATTCCGCCATATGTGGTAGCTCCTTGGCGACCCAGGCTGGCACTACTGGGGCTATAGTGGAAGATTCCATGTCGGGTTGGGTGGGGGAGTCCATAGTCTTCACCCTCTCAATACGATACACCATAGAATGTACAACTTGTTAAGGATTTTTTTTTATTTCAAGGGCATACTGGTACCTAAAATGATTTTCATTAATTTTTTTCTCCGAAAATAATTTTACCTTAATCTTGAGAATTCCTGCCAAAATATAGCGGCTGAATTGCTTGAGAATTTCCTCCATTCTGACTACTGTATACACCAAGCCATAACAACATCGTAGCTTCAAATATTTACAAACATCAAATACATCATGTAAACAATTGAGTATTGTGACACTAATAATACTGTACCAGACAGATATAGGATACAAATACTGCTGAATGGGAAGAATATAAGGTGACTAATTGTCAGTCAACCAATCTAGTAAATTTCAGCACTAAGTATTTCACTTTTGAAGAACTTGTTGCAGTCAGTTACCACAAATGGTCACAAATAATTTCCGCTTTGTAAATCCGACATCAAATAATTGATATTTTGTGAATATCCACTATAAGTAAGCTAGGTACATCCGTGACACGACTGCATCCGAGTGCCAACTCGAAACAATCCAGAAATATAAACACGTACTCTTGCCAGGGACTCTATGTCTATCATGTCTATTGGCCAAGAACTGAGTCGAGCTCGAAGGCAAACGTACCCCAAAGTCCAGGAACCAAACTAGACGAAATGGAAGGCGTACGTATCCCTAAAATCCAGGAGCCAAACTAGAAAAGCTGAAAACGGTACATACCATTAAAATCCAGAAATCAAACTAGGCAAACTAGGTCACTAAAATTTAGGAACCAAACTAGACAAACTAAGCGAACGTGCCTCTAAAATCCAGGAACCAAACCAGACGAAATGGAAGGCGTACATACCCCCAAAAATCCAGCAATCAAACTATGCGAAATGGAAGGCGTACGAACCCCATTAAATCCAGGAACCAAACTAGACAAACTGGAAAGCGAACGGACCCCAAAATATAAGAACCAAACTAGACTCCTGATATGAGAAAATATGTACATATCCAACCTAGACTTCCGATAGGAGAAAATAATCATATTTCATGAAACTGGCGTCGATTTGTTTAAAATAATTTGAAGCGATAGGGATAGAAACATTAAAATATCCTAAAGTTTTTTTTTCTTCGGGAAATAATTAAATTGACCTAGCATATACGTAAAATTCATTCCAAAGACGTTTACACCTGCATTAAGCGTGTTACCTCGTTATTCAGAACGGATCTGAAGGCAAATTACATCCCAGATTACAGTCAATAAGTTAATGAACGGGATTCGGTACACCACGCTGCTGTAATCAAAGAGCGAATGCATCACCGGAGAATCACCGATTCACCGAATACCACTTGTTACCGAAATTACATCACTTCGAATTGTCTTGGCAAGGAAGAATGCCAGAATCCGAGATGCAGTGAAAACTCAATAAACAAGACAATCAAAGAATGATGAGCGCGCTACCTGTGGGAAAACGAAATGAAAATGTATGGGTGGTATTTTGCCAAAACATTAAATTGCAGTTACAGAATACCTTTTGCACAAAATTTTGCAAGATGCGATTTTCAAGCTGTACCAAAAATGTTTTCACAAGTGATACATAATTTTCATACCATGATATTTTCATACATTGTATTAACAAATGTGTGACAACATATGGAACAATTAAGAAAATTTAAGAATGTAAGACAAAGTGCTAATATTTTTTTTTCCATAACAAGGGCGGATCTAGAGGGGGGGGGGGTTCAAGCCGCTCCTCTCATCTTCGGACTGTTTCCCCCCTCGAATTTGCCAATCAAATCCTGATTTTTCCCGTTTAGAATAGCCTTTTTTTTCAGAATCATAGTCTAGAACAGTCCCTCCCCCTTTCCCCTAGAAATTTTCTCATTCAGGACATCCACTCTTGAATGGTATGTATTATTTCAAAAAGGATATCATAGCCCAGTCTCAGAGAGTCCATGTGATCTAATGCTACGTACTCCTGATCATGTATCCGTGCATCGTTAACGTATGTCTGAAAAGAAATGTGTCTTGAATATAGATATACATGTATTGAATTCTGACTTAGTTTACAGAATTATTGAAAGAATCTTGAAATATTGCTGACCGACATTTGAACAGACGTACGGTTGTATGCACAGGAGCTCGACGCCAATTAACGACCCATAATGACAAACGCCTCTTGAGAGAGATGGGAAGGGGCGGATATGTCACTGATCGCTTTTTGACTTCGAGCTCCTGTGTTTGTACGTGAAAGATTATGTAATCCAAACATGAAAATAGCTATAATATAGAGAGTTACAGAGTTCTACAGAGTTAGTAAAACTTTCAAATAAGAAGCCCCCCCCTCTCTCTCTCTCTCTCTCTCTCTCTCTCTCTCCAGTACAAGTTTTATGAGTAACCCCATAAGCCACACTGGCTAAGATCTTTGATCTAGCAGAATAACGTTCCACTGAATTCGTAAAACTCTATCTAAAACTCTCTCTCACTCTCCTTCCTCTTTTCAACACAAAAGTACAAGTTTTGTGACTCACCCCGTTGACTGTACTGAGGTCCTTGATTTTGAATTTGTCCAGATAATGGTCAAACGTGATCACAGCATGTCGCTTGTCCACCGTCTGGGACTGAAATGAACAAATAAATAAAAATCTCCAAGAGTTCACCTCATAACACCGTGAGAAAACACATATACTACTTCAATATACATCGTCACAACGTTCATTTTTATACTTTTGATAATTCAAAACACGTGATTTTTCACTTTAGTTGAAGCGCTCTAACAATGAGCTCCTTTCTAAGCCACGGTGACCACTGTTACAATAGTTTAATTGACATACAAATTGAGTTCAAATGAATTATTCGATACCAATAAAGTAGATTTTTTTTACCTGTTTAACCCTATTTCCTCAACCTTTTTCAGGTATACAAATATATTGGCTGTACTCCAGTCGGCATAAAATCAAACAAATCGATAAGATACGAGCACAATCAAATATTTCACATTTACTTCTACTTTCTCGACAACTTAATATTCAATTACACAAATGAAGAACTTTATATTTCCAAAATTTTGAACCATGTGACACGAATTCTATAAAACTTCTCGTCCGTTCTCCTCTTCCTGAATTTCAATACCCTGTCTTGGTTTTAAAGAATAGATTTCCTATCGCACCGACCCCGTATCAATGTCTATGAACGACAAAGATTTTACACGAAATCATACTTCACTTGAGCAAACATCCATAGATCTCCCTGCTTCTATAAAAGCCCGTCCTTGTATTACCTATATATCTAAATCAGGGCCCTATTTGCTATTCAATACGACATTTACATCTTGCTATTGACAACTGCGTGCATATACTTACATTTTTGGGGGGCTGTCTGTTACCAAACATGTCATAAATGTAAAGGAGATGGGGACTTTAAAGTATCTTGAAAAGGAAAACAGCGCTCAAATAATGAAATCTGATAGAAGTAGTCAGTGCTGGATTACTTAACAAAGGGATGTACATGTAAAATATGAAATAATATGGTATAGAAGAATCGGTACTTGTTTAAAGATGTATATGCAGATATGATCTACTTATTTAGACTATGTAAGGCGCGGATTTCAGGAAAGGAGAGGGGAGGGAAAAGGGGAGGGTCGCTCAGAAAGCGTAACCTATGACACGCATGAAACATTTCAAGAAGGAATGTCCTCGAACAACTTATAGATCAGGTCGGTAAAGTGAAAGTGTGACAACCAACCGGACGGACGGACATATACACATGAAGTACTGGTAATTCTTTTCTGTCGCAATTTTAGAGACGTCTCAAATGCGAGTTCAATATTTTCATACCTTAACTCCCCCCCCCCCCCCCCCCACCACCACCACCACCTCCAAACTGGAGAAACATATCAAAACTTAGATGCACGAGGTCCAACTACTTCTTATAATGCCCTTCTATTTACAGACCCGAGTTTCATAAGAATATTCACTGCTGTCATCATAGACATTTATAAAATTGTAAACTAAAACAAAGGGGGAAGGAAACTAGCTTTTAAAAAAATATCCAGGAACATTGTTAATCTCCTCTCTTTTTCCTGGATTCCCTAACCCGGACCTTCCTGTACAAAAGGATACTGATTTTCGTGTTACTAATAATTTCCTAGCCATTATGGTTCATTATAGATGTCGCCACTTGTTCGTTCTAATTTCGGTTTAAGAAGTTAGGTTCCATTCTTCTAGGTTTCATAAAACTTATTCTCAAACATGCTACATATCAACCATGTACAGTTACATATCTTTACTATCCCAAGGTTATAAAATCTTTCGCAAGATTTTGATACGAACGCGTCGTACCTTTACTTCATGTATACCTATAAACATATGTATATACACGTGGACTTTTAAAAAAGACGAAACATTCTCGGTTTGCTATCCTAATTTGAATTCAGTAGAATCTTATAGTTTGGCAACGAGTAAAGAACGAAATAAAATTTCTTTCAAGAATCCTAGCAAATATTTACCAAGGTGGACAGAGATTTAGTGTATCAGTACAGGACATTGATTTCTTGCATGCTACCTCTAGGGTTAGAAAGAGGACAAACCCCCATTAAGCTTTACTCATACATTGATACGACGACAGATTTCGATGAAACTTTGTATGAAAGTGTTTAAAATGTATCATAAGATCACGATTGAACAGGTCACTGCTTGCTATTGGCAAATTACTATCTTCTTGAGTTTTCATTCATATCTAAAGATCAAATATAAAGCTCTTAAAAGCTGTATAAAGACCCCTGATGCTTTAAGTCCTCGCTGAAAAGGGGGTCTTTTTATACATTTATTCAAGACGAATAAGAAATGTATGTTAGAATATGTTAAAATAATGTTTTGCTTGCTTGACCTAAACAAACTAGACCAAAGTCAAACAGAAGGTTCGTATATTTAGAAATCTTGACCACTAGGCTACAAATAATACAGGGATTAAAAAGAAAAATACTCCAATGGCGACAAATCAGTCAATAATTACTTTTGAACTCTTATCTCGAAACAAGTGCATAAGGTACTAAGAATCATCTTCGGCAAAGTCTGATATCAAACATGATTTATTTCGAAAAGGGAAACATATTTTTTTCTTCGAGTTTAAAGACACAATTAAGTTAAGGGGTCGTCCACCTACTCTTGAAATTTGTCAGAAATGCTGAATTATCCCGTTTAAGTTTGGACCCTCCATGACAACTTGGACACCCCCTCTCGGAAAAAATCTAGATCCGCCAATGAGCGGCATGCACGTCCTCGAAATGTAAAGTCTTCAAAGGGACAAGGTTGAATGGCGATGTGTGGAAGTGTCAAGATGGGAGTGCTTACTTGTCCTACCCATACCATCCATCCCTCCCCTTTCAGTAGAAAATTACACCTTGACCAGAGGCTAAATTCTTTTGGTTGAAGGAAGGTTCAAATGTATACCTCGCTCAGAGTCAAAGGAATGGCAAAGCGACCTTTCGTGACAACTTCATCTATGGCACACGCTATTCATTAGACACATTTCCTGGACTACTATATATACCTACAGAATTATAGGTCATTGTGCACAATGTCTAGCTATAACGAACGGCGGATCGATGAAAAGTGATTGCTTGGCGATAAATAAAGCGAGAATCTAGATAACTCTATCGTGTGTGTGTGTGTGGGGGGGGGGGGACAAGTCCGACTGATGAACATCCCAACCAGACGATGAAAGGCTTTGATTATCAGAAACTTCTACATACAGTCAAGACAATTTTAACCAATACCAGAGGGAGTTCTATCAAAGATCACTTTGATCCATGCATGATAGAACAGCAACTGCATTTTAGTAGACATGACATGCATGTTTCCAGTCTTATCTCAACATTTTACAAGCTACATGAAAGACAGAATGCTGTGGGCCATAGAAGATACAGAAGATCTATCATTAGCTGAATTCCCCTTAGAAATCATTGAAATAAATGTACATGTATGTGTATTGAACAAGTTAAGACGTATCAATATTGATTTACCCACAAAGGTATCGCCAATTTTTAAGGTAAATTGATCAATACATCTACACAGTGATAAATATCTAAGTTAGATCATAACTAAGCTATTACGACTCATTTGAAAGTCATTTCCTTGCGTAAAAATATATACATAAAGCATATATACAAGTTTTACCTTTCAAAAATGTCATTTATAGCATAAAAGTCAATTTCCGACTAACTTCCTCAATCAGTGCCTTATGTTTCTCTCCTAATCCGACGACTTTAACACGTAAACATGCATGGATCCTGATTTAGAGTTCAAAAATTCAATAAACTTTTAGATATGAACAACGTAATGTAAAGCTAAGATTCACGGTAATATACCTGCCGTAGAGAAGTAATGATCCAATTTCTACATACAGATTTAATAATACCACGTGCAGACCATGTGTTAATGTTTATTTGTATATTCCACAGGTTTCCATCACAAACACCGGTATATAAATACTACTTCAAAGGCAGCAAAAGGTAGAATAGGTCATATGACGGAATCCTACGGGAGATAACTCCAAAATAAAAGACGGAAATTATACCAAACAGCCACTAATCATGAACATGCCCTACGATTATACGTAGTATAACGTAGAAGATGCCGCGGGTTTCCGACGATGTTCGCCTCGAGACCACGCCAAATTCTGAATCATCGAGGATGTACTTCATTTTTACTGGCCTATAACATGTACAATAATGATTTGAAAGTTTTGAATTTTACTTTTCTGATGTAAAACAATTTGAAGGACTTGAAACCCCCCAAACCCACAGTGCAGTGTTACAAAAACTGTTTTGATTAATTGGTGTCAGGGACCCCAATACAGTTATAATTTTTGGTAAATAGCTTTTATTTACCTTGACGACTATATCACACTCCTCCCTGCCCATAAACAGCATAGTTTTAGGTAGTTTGTAGCGATGTCCATCCCGGCCCACCAGGCACCAGTCGTCACTAGCAACTGGTGCCGGCTCCTAAAAATATACAAGAATAAAGCGTTTAGTTACCATGACAACAATATCACTCTCGTCCCTACCCATAAACAGCATGGTTTTAGGTAGTTTGTAACTATGTCCATCCCGGCCCACCAGGCACTAGTCGTCACTAGCAACTGGTACTGGCTCCTGAAAATGAAGGGAAAATAATTTATGATTGTTATATTTATCAAGTATACAAAGGTTTTACTTTCTGAATTCTTATTTCTTCAGTGCAGTCTACTAGTAACTTTCCATTATCTGGACCAAAAAGCCTAATACTAGCGTTCATGTTAATTTTGAAACATCTCTCAGTGATATTGTCCTTGATAACACGGTATTGAGGGGTCAGGGACATGCCACATCATTTGGTTATTGACAGCAATAGGCGTAGGGATAAAAATGCTACTAACATCTAAAGCTCGAAAACGATTCATGACAAAACCGATGTCAGAACAATCACCATGCAAATCAACATCTGGTTATCATCTACAATAATACAGAGAGGGAATATCTCCATTATTAGAACACTCCATCACTTTATCTGAAATTGAAACTGAGCATAAATCTGAAAAGGAGGTCAAACTCCAAGGTCAAGATTACGAGGTCAAACATTTTGGTATCAATCGAAACCTCTTGTTTCCAGGAATATACATATGAAAGCCCTGGATCACTTACAAGTTATGGCCCAGGTTAACAGACAAACGGACAAATGAAAAGCCAAAAACTATAGACTCCTGAATCTCCCACTACCAGGACATACCTGTAACAAAAATTTCCCATGTTCTACTGATATATTTTTAAAATAGCACGTGAGGAAGAGTCCATCTGTTAAATCCAGATTTTACAAACAGTTTACGATGTAAAAAAAAAAAATCAAAACAAGCTAATCTCTGATATCGGATCTATATATCCTGGAAAAAACACTTTTCAGGAGCCGATCCCATGATTTCTTATCATTTGAAATCCAGAAAATAAACGAAAACCAATGAAATACGCATAAAATCTTATCGCCATACAATTAATTTCAATCCAGTCGAAGTACAAATACACAAATACATGTATACCGTAAATTGCTGAACTCCCCCCCCCCCCCCAAAAAAAAAGTCGGTGGACAAATAGTAGAAATGAGTAATCGCACTTGATCTGTACATGGTTGGCCACTCTTCAAATCAAGTTTCATCCAAATACCTGTACAATATAATGCAACATCCGAAAAAAACAATTTTCATTAAAGGGCAATAACTCCTGTAAAAGTAAAGTCAACTACAACCATAACCGAACATGATCTGTAACTCGAGCATAACTGTGAAGCTCCAATATCTATAAAGGTGCAGAGAAAAACTTTCTTCAAAGGTCAATAACTCCTGTAAAGGTATGGCAACAAAATCCACTGCCGAATTTAATCTTTGTGACACACACAGTTTGGAAAGCCTATTCTCTTCAAAGGATGATAACTCTTGTAAAAGTAGGTCAACAACATCCATAGTCGAACTTGATCTATATCGCGTCACTCTGAAGCTGGTTACTAGTATTTCATCTCAATATATGTAGCACTGATAGAGAGCAGTCCACAACAAATTAGTGTCACAGACGAAGAGACAGACGGACGAATTGTAAATAGCATAAGGTGAAATAATGAGCAGCTTAAACTTCAAATCTCAAGGTTAAAAATAGCTTGTGGTGAAATAATGAGCAGGTCAAACTTCAAATCTCAAGGTCACAAAGTCAGATACCACAAGAAAATTCATACCATTGTCTTATGCACTGAATCAGTATTTTGCTCTGGTTCTGCTCGTGATGTAAACTACATACTTAGATGTAAGCCACGAAGATGCAAAATTAAGTGCAGTTATATCAAGACACGTCTAGTGGAAAGTGAAACATATGGTTTCTTATCATCTTTTTTTTTCTAGGATGTTCCCTGGCTTACAAATACGAAGACCAGGAACTAACAAGATGTTAGAATCAAAAGAAATACGAACGTTCATTGAGTAAAAACTTATTATAAATGAGATAATTTCAGTCATAAATCTTTGTAAAGTGGCATGGAGTTAAAATAAAAACAAGGTGAATGCATTCGAGTCATTTATCATTTTCTATTCCCCGAAGAAAATTGAAGGAAAGGATAATGAAATTGGAATAACATGCCATATTCCATTTTTTCCAACTTGAGACAGATAAATCCAAAATGTCAAATTGTCTAGATTTCTTTCCATTTAAAATAAAGAACCTTTTGATATTGTTTTAATAAGCAGATGCATAAAGAATGATAACCAAATATCAAAAGAATGATTTATTAAAGCATCTCAGATTATTTTCAAAATAAAACCATAGAGTGAAATACTGATATTTCTGAATTTCTCTAACGAAACAAAAATAATAGTGTCGCAACCACTTTATGATTTACCAATGAACAACACATGTTGTTTGTTCATAGTGACTCACTACAAATAGATTTCCCTATCAATAGTGCTGTATGCAAAAAAATCGACTTTTTTGTTATTTTTTCCCAATAAGCGCAGTTGCAACGCGAAAAATAAAAAAAAAAGCATCACACCATCGCAACATGTATATACCAACCTCTAAATCATCTTTATCCAATCCGAAATAAATCCTAGTAATTAGCTTAAAATGCAAATTACTGTACATATCCACAAACACCCTTACATATACATCGTCATAGCATTCTGGTCCAATTCGCATAGTTCTCTAAAACTCCGAGTCAATGTAATCTAAATTTTACATCTCGTGCTGATATTTATAACCGTACGGCACACCAAAACAGACAAGAGAGGGGGAGAAATTTTCATTCCGAAGGCAGGCATGTCGACATATTTCATACATACTTTCCCAACAATTATTATTATTATATAATGGGTATGAAAAGAGGGTGCATATCCAGATCCAGTTTTATTATCGCGCCGCGATCTCGGCACTGCGGTTTTTAAAAAAAGGCACGATGATATATATGTTTTGCAGTATAAGTGTCAGGTAGATAGGATTTCTGCCCCTCTCCTTGTTCATCCCTCCCAGGCCAAGTTACAATCTAACTGCTGTACCAGTCCCATCGTGACTCGCCCCATATGTTACCTTCATTTCCATGTATCACAAGGTAAAATCAATCATATGCAGAAACATTACGCCGTGACAATGGACACTCTATGGTCAATATCATATTGACTACAATGAAATTGAATAACGACCTCCCTCTTCTCAGTTTCTACAATTTCAATTTCTCATATTTCCAACTAAATCACCCGGTGATGCAAGACCAAGCGAAAGGTAAAAGGTAAAGGTAGGGGTTTAAAGTCCCGTATTGTGCGGATCTAGAAGGGTGGGCTGGAATCCTCCCCTTGAAATGTGCCAAAAATACTAACCCCCCCCCCCCGGGTTTCAGTATTACTTTCTTCAAAACCATAGGCTGGAACATCCCCCCTTTTTGAATGGGCTGACCCCCCCCTTTTTTTTTTTTTTGATAAATTGCCTGGATCTGCCCATGTCAAGTAAATAAACCTGTGATGCAAGGTCAGAGGTCATTTTCATCGTCTGGATCCTCTTACACCTTTAAAGTGTCACCAGACTTTTGTGTAAACAAGACTTGTTGATATTACAAACATCGTCAATGGTAGAAATCAGAGTTTGAAGGGGTCACTAAACGACTGATGGTTAAATGAATTAGAGAAGCTTCAAAAGATATCCTTTAATCGAAACTCCTGAGGTGATTTACCACAAGTGAATATACGACGAACAATAGGTCCCATGGAAGAATTTGATCAAACACTTGTAATGTATTGAGGTATAATAGTTCTCTTTCGTGCATACATGTAAGCTTTTTGTTCAGGGTCTTTCTGTCTTAGGCCTAATACAACAATTACACGTTCTACGGAATCAATTATGAAAATACAGACATGCGTGTAATATTCTAAACCACAAATTACTTTTAAAAGGTGCAATTATAACATGGAAGCAAATTCTGAAGCGAACATGTCGATGGGCAACTTTTAATTTCCATAATTTTCTCCTTCATTTAAAGAATTGAATAACGAAAAAAAGAACTGAGTGTCATAACAAGAAATTCTATCGAATGAATGTCAAAAATTGAAGTCCAAACACTATAGATATGTTATCGTCTTCATTGATTTGTGTATGTAAACCAGCCATTGTCCCAGAACCAAATCTGTTTTACGAACGGACATACGGACAAACAGAAAGGGAATATAGTGCACCCTGATCCAAGTACAAGGTGTTAGAACAAAACAAATAATATAGCTTCGAATGTGTCAAAAGCATAAAGAAAACATCAGACTATTTACAGATCATTTTTTGGTCGCACTCAATAATGAAGATTGATTTTTCATTTATCCCGAAGCTGAAAGTATGTTCTGTAATTGATATTGTTAACTAGAAGCACTGACTTTCATATATCTCATCATTTAGTCACTCAACCAAACTTATTCAGTTTTTTTTTTCTTAAAGTCAAATTCATGAAATATAGATGTTCAATATCCTAAAATAGATGAGTCCGACAGCTGCGAGGTTGGAAATGAGCAAAATTTGATGCATACAGTATTAAAAGAAATCTATAAAGCTAATCAGAGGTAAAAATCTGTGTTTGTATTATAGATACAGATGTCTGGGTGAGTCAACGGTTGACTAGGTAACATATTCTTATCCGAATGACAATTTTCAAAACCGGGAAAGTGGGCGTGACGTCATCTGAATTTCCCGTCTAACTTCCGGAAACATACCCTGGTATCTTCCATCGGTGTTTTTTTTTTTCTGAATACACATACGCTGTTATAGAATGGGGTTGGTTGGGTTAAAGTCTGACCAAAAGTAGGAGTGGCTCCTACAGTTTTGAGAATATTACGTAAAAATTGTGAAAATCGGCATTTTGGCAAATTGCAGGTGGATTCACCCCCGATCACCCCATCTGGATCCGCATGAATAGGGGATTCTAGCATTCTCTGTTCAGAACATCACAACAAAATACGATGATAAATCACAAAAGTAGTTTGAGTTGAATAAAACAAAATCACTAAGCGACAGATGAATCATCCTGACAAAGGAGTTATCTGTTTTACCTGTACGTAACGTCAGGGTAACTTATGTTGACAAACACCAATGTATGTAGAGACACAAAACCCCTTAAATTCTTATTCTAGATCAACATTTTATCATGTCCTAGTTGACTATTTACATTTACTGCTTCTTACAAATATTTCTATAGACAAGACACCTAAAACCCAAAGACTTGGGTGCCATTGAACTATAATTTTAAATATTAAAAGTTATATCGTGAACAGAGTCTGTGACAGTGGTGTACATACCATTTTTTCGAAGTTCGAAAAATCCTCGAGTTTGAAAGACTGAATCCACATGTGAACCCGTAACTTCTATTTGAGATTTCCCTTAACTTGCTTAATCTGTGACGCAAAAAGGTAAACACACAAAACCCCTCATGAATAATAAAAGAGACTTGCAATGGACGCGTGCATTTTGCCAATCCTAAATGAAAACGCTAGATTACCGGTCGACACTTCAGGTGCACCAGTTGCTATCCAAAATCTTACCTGGGCAATGTTTTTTTTTTATTTGAATTTAACATTGATTTTAATTTTCCTGATCATTTATCTATTTGTACCTATGACATATGCGACAGAGATAGCGCTGTTTTAAATAGGAAAAAGAACCATATCAAAAGCACATATTACATAACATTGGGTCTGATTGAGCGCCGCTGATAACACACATTGGTGACAAAAAAAGGGGACCACGATCGTTATCAAATGAATAAACAACTTCATTTCATCTATCAGGTTTGGTGATTCACCAAAGTCTTTATTTTATCAACTTATGTGTAAGACTGGGTAAAAATGAATATATTCCCCCTCTCTGTCTCTTTCTTATATTGTGAAAACATAAAATAAAATACTAGTATCCGTAAAGCTCTTTGAGTTGTTGGCCATTGTCCACGCCCAAATTAACAAAAGACATGCTACAAAAACTGCTGAAGCAAGCATATCATTTCTGAACGGAACATCATTTTTCTGTCGCTTAGTGTAATATTGTCCAAAGTAAACTAATAAATACTATAGCTCTGGATTCCTAAACCAATACATTTATCATGAAAACTAGATCATAATTGATTGGTTATCATAGTTACAATTTTGGTCAAACCCTAGCCTATTTAGGATGCAGTTAATAAATGACAGGTGTCATTGTCATACCAAACGCCAGTCCACCAAACTTGTAAACACTAACTCGCTGTGAGAAATGATCATGATCCAAACACATATATACAACTTACGCCCCCATTTTAACCAACAAGCACCACCCTTCACCAGTTCTGTACCAACACTACTGATGCAGTACATGTACATATCCGTACGTAGGTCCCCCAGTACTTACCATTTTAACCAACAAGCACCACCCCTCACCAGTTCTGTACCAACATTGTACTGATGCCGTACATATCCGTTTCATAGTACTGATCCATACAGGGTCGCATTCCTCTTATTACTATTTTCAATTCCATTAACCAAGTATCTACATGAACAAAGACCCTGTTCTACACCCTCGGCTGTGTGCTACATAACACATAATCGGGATGATGGCATTTCTGTTGTTTTCCTGGATCACGGAACAAAATCGATAAATGCATAAAAGATGAATAAGGCGCCAATGTAAGATTATTTCATACACATTCTTCCGACCATGACTCATCATTGGATATTGCTACTATAGCCGTAGATGCATAAAAACACTTAAGCAAGAAGCAAGGTTCCTGAACCAGAAGCAAAACGCAGGGATTATATTTTGTTTTGGTCCATAGAGTTAAATAACGATCTTGAAAACCAAATTTACTGCAGGCTGTTTAAGTATAGGCTTTGGAAAGCATTTCTGAACTTAAACGACAGGTTTTGTAAATAATCAATATTACGTATTTGCCCACTGGGACCTTGAACAGCGACCTTGAATTTCTGTAGGATCCATCATCCCCCCCCCCCCCCCCTCAAACAACATTTCTTGAAAGTAACATTCAGAAACAATCGAAGAGTTTGACTTCTGTCACGATCCAAAGGTCTACCAGATATTGGTTCAATGGTGACCTTGACCTTTGCTGGTTGGGGTGAAAAGAATTAAGAAATAAATTTAAAGTGTGATTATTATTGGAAGTATCAGTTTTAAAAGGCACAGGTCTCATTCCTACTACTTTCTAGTGGTTTGTCATGCAATTTTCTACTATGAGCTTGACCTCCGCAGCCGAAACTCGATATTGTTCATTTCTCTTTCAATTGCCAACATATGAGGAGTGTTAGGTTATTCTATCTAACACACAGGGTTACAGTCAAACTTACACTCGAACTTCTTCTCCAATACCGTTTTCCCCTCAAGAGACACACATTTCGAAATTCATACTTAGTCTAGTATAGTATGATATACCGTACCACGGATAATCTCTCTCTCTCTCTGACATACAAGACAGAAACGCCGCTACAAAGTTCTTATCCATGAAGTCAGAAAATGAGGTATTTAAAATTTCTTCAAATAAGCAGGTACATCCCATTATAGCAAGACTCGAATAGAATTTGTTAATTCGATATGCGCCAAAAAGAAAACATGAGACGTGTTAGTGTCACCTTCAGAAGGTAAGTATAAGGCTGAATGATATTACTGTATAAACCTGAATTTCTATATAGAATTCATCTTCAAATCAAGGCTACTGGTATTCTGTAAAATGAATATTTTGTCAGCGCTAAGTACCGGTATATTTCGCCAATATGCAAGTAAGATACTTGCGAAACCGTACATTTTCAAATAATCCAACGGTTATATCCTCGAATATTTGAATGAGCCTAGAGAAGAAATATGATCCTACAATATAGGACAGACAGAAAGACAGATCTACAGACAAATTCATAACAATAATCCCTCTTTCAAGCGCAGAGCTAGAGAGAGGGGGTATGACAACACCACCCCCACCCTCTTGTAATATGCAAAGACGCAGTTTTTTTTCCAAATCTAAAAGTTTTTTTCTTCAAAATCATAGGCTGAAATTCCCAGATTGACTGGACCCCCTCCCTTGTAAACTGTTTCTAGATCCATCCATCGTCGGAAACCCACAGCCTATTGCCTTACGATTATAACGGAGAAGATGCCGTGGGTTTCCGACGATGAGATCCCTCATGCTTATTTATCCTAAGAACTCGTATTTCGAAACAGTTAAGCTAATTTCCTCATACCTTTCCTGGCTGTTTAGTATCCTCTGTTATATTTTCCTGTTCTTCTATAATCGTCCAAGCCCAATGGGCTCCTGTTTTAAATCCATACTTTTTCTGTAACTTAGTTATTAACGAAAACGCTCTTGTCACCACTCTATCTTTTGATTGTGTGCACATTATGAGATAAATGCCATCATTGAAACTTGATTAATATCCTATCACCTTTAAAGAGGTTTCCTCCAACCTTCACAAATACGTCATATCAACGCACTATAGGAATCAAATTCGTTAATTCATGCAAAAAACTGCAAATTTCAAAGTAAATCTTGTATACGGAAACGCACGGAAGATCCGACTTTTTTCTTTAATTCTAACATCAATTGAAATCGTTTCAGAATTTTAATTCATCGTAATTTTCACACGTATGCACTAGACTCCTGGTAATACATTTCCAATTCTACTAGCTGTCGGTAAACACGGGTATCCTGGGTGCATTTTATTACTTTATAATAAGAAACCAAACTCTACCCCTGACTTGAATATGAAGTCGGAAAACAGTTTGTATCGTCGTCTTTTAAAATCATACACCGGCCATTAAGAATAATAATGACATTAAAATACCGTATTCTAATGAAAGACAAACTGGTCCATGAATGGTCAACAATTGAAAAATCTCCCTCCTTCAAAATTTAGATACAAACTGCAAGTTTACAGAGCAAACAAGGGGAATAATAGGCCAATAAAATAACTTTTC
Source organism: Pinctada fucata (assembly GCA_028142955.1). Taxonomy (NCBI): domain Eukaryota; kingdom Metazoa; phylum Mollusca; class Bivalvia; order Pterioida; family Pteriidae; genus Pinctada; species Pinctada fucata. The sequence continues at coordinate 25,263,479 of AP027107.1, read as the reverse complement.
TTGATGACCATATCGTTTTGTGTAAGTACAAAAAAGACGCTGGGATAATAGATTTGTATGACTTGTAGTACAACTACATGCTTGTTTTAATAAGTAAATGATTTATGCAACGCCAATTGTAGAAGCGAGTCATCATTATTTACGAGGGCAGGGTGTAAGGGGGACAACTGCACCCCCAGCAAAGTCACAGTCAATTAGCGCAACACCTGATCCCTTTTACATATTTACATTTGTAGTAAAGGAGCAACTACCGGGATAAAGGTGTTATTATGTAAAAATAAGTGTAAAATGTCATAATAGCGTTCTTAACTTCTTGTAGATTGTGACTTGTAACAAAAATTTCTTCGAAACTAAACAAAGATCCTTAAACAGCATTTTAATCAAAGATTCAGGGGTATATAGTTTGTGGCCTGTGGTCTGTCTGTCTGTCTGTTTGTCCGAAAAACTTGAACATAGGGCATAACTTTTGAATGGAAGGTGATAGAGCTTTGATATTTCACATGTGTATTCCTTGTGACAAGACCTTTTTATTGATACGAAAATTTTAGACATTGTGGCCTTGACCTTTGACCTACTTTTCAAAAAATTTGACATTGGCCATAACTTTTGAATGGTAAGTGATAGGGCTTTCATATTTCACATGTGTATTCCTTGTCACAAGATTTTTCCACTGATATCAAACATTTTTAACACAGTGACCATGACCTTGACCTTTCACATACTTAACAGAAAATGGTGTTTAAACTAACAAAGATGCCACCGGGGGCATTCGTGTTTCACAAACACAGGCTTTATTTTTGGTTGTTCTGCCTCTCCTCCTTTGTTTGTTTGATTGTTGGGCCTAACGCGTCTTGAATCGAATGGAAATTTATTAACCCCCCCCCCCCCCCCGGCCGTTGACAACGGGGTTTTTTGGTCCGTTTGTTTCATTCTGGAGGGTTGGGGTCATTCACGTATTGTGTCTCAAATCGAATGGAACTAGAAGAACCGATCCCCCCTTTTGTGGCAATAGCTTATACCAGTGACGGATACAGGATAAGTACTAAAGAGTTGAAAGAAATTCGTTTTATAAATCCTTCACAAAGGTTTCCGGGGAGTCGATAAAAACTCAGTTTCAGACAAACCCAAAATGTACATAAATTTTGATAAAAGTAGATATTTTGATTTTATAAATATTTGCTACTCAAGTTTCTCGATTAATCTGTCGTTTACCTGTATTGTATGCGTACAGATGAACTGCATGAACTATGACAGCTTGCTGGGAGACATGTACTAGTAATAGTATAATGCGATAGTGAGAGTGGGTTTACACATGTATAAAATAATTAGCTTTCTGACATAATACCAAATACATCTTCATTCTTATCAAATGCAAATTTATGTTTTGGTTCTTTCTTCTATTTCAGAAACTGCTTTAAGTACACGAATCTTAATTTTCAATGAGAAAAACATCTGGTCATACATACATGACCACTGTCTTTTGAATCTTTCTTCCACCAAATCGACAGAAATTCAAACTTACCTCAAAGTACATTTCTACAATTATTTATCCTTTATTTCACATATTCTTTACATTAAAAACCATCTTCACACCGTCCTATTAGACGCCGCTGTACTTCTGCGTCGTTATAGACCAACACACTTTTTGTCCCATTCAGAACATTAAAATCATTGTTCAACTTGGACATGGCGAACTCCTAAAAGAAAAAAAATATCTCAACAGCCCTATCAACTCCTTAGAGTAGTTTTTAAACTTAATAAACTGCTGCACGATAATGCATTCAGCTGAAAAGCATATTATATTATGTCAGTTAAAAAGATTTGTAAACAGATAAAAGGGTTTTGTACTTTACAAAGTTAGTTTAGCGGTGCCAGTGTCTCTACACGAACCTTTATGTACATATAGTACATCTTTTTTTGTATAATATTTGGACGAAAATGTCACCTCAGCGGCGAATACGACCCAAAAAATGTTTTATAATATATGCAAATTCCTATGAAATATGCAAATTACTATAAAACATGCAAATTAATCATAGCTTTTTAAAACTATTACAGACGTTCATTGATGAATGACTCAATCTTATCTACAAGATAATGACGTCTTCATTACCAACAGAAATAAACAGCGTGAAATTTTGTAAACGACGTATCCCTATAAAAATAGGAGCTTTGATGTTTGGTGTACAGTCACAAAATACAAATGTAAGACTGAAGAGATACGAACCAGATTCTGGTGAGACATACTTTAAAATAAACTTTTATACGACATTCAATGTTACAAACTTACAATGAAGTATTGAAGTATCGATTCACACTTTAAATCGAGAAGATTTGCTCTAACCTATTGAATTCATAAAATGAGCTATAAACGGGAAGTCTAGATGAGTCAAAGTCAAACTCAAAGAGAACATACGCACAGAAAGGAACATCACATCTCATACCCAGAACAAGACAGACAAACAGACAGACAGACAGACAGACAGGCAGAAACACGCATAAAACTAGATGCAAAAGAAGAATATGGTATGTCAACAAAGAAAAGAGATTGTTCACTGGTCATGTCAAACATACCAAAAAATATGTGACCAATATTCCCTTGGCCAGAACATAGAACATTCATGCCAATAGAGCATAGCATTCATGATACGATCATAAAACATTTATGCCAAAGAAACATATGACCAACTTGTCAAGAACATAGAACATTCATACCAACAGATGTAGCCATCATGACCAGAACATAGACCATTCATGCCAACAGAACACATAACCACCATAATTAGAACATCCAACATTCATGCCAACAAAATATATGATCATCATGACCACAACAAATCATGACCATCTTGTCCAGAACAAAGAACATTCGTGTCAACAGAACATATGACCATCATGACCAGAACACGTGACCATCATGACCAAAACATAGACCATCCATGCCAACAGAACATATGACCGTCATGACCAGAACATAGCATCTTCATGAACAGAGCATAGAACATTCCTGCCGACATAACATATGACCATCTTGTCCAGAACATCCAACATTCATTCCAATAGAACATATGACCTTCATGACTAGAATATATGTAGAACATTCATGCCAAAAGATCATATGACAATCATGAGCGGAACATGGAACATTTTAACAAATTATGCCATTAGAACATGTGACCTGGCATCATGATCAAAACATGGAACATTAATGCCAACATAACATATGACCATCATGACCAGAACACAGAACACTCATGCCAACAGAACATATGACCATCAAGACCAGAACACAGGACATTCATGCCAACAGAACATATGACATTCATAGAACATTCATACAGACAGAATATAATATTATGACCACATTTCACAATCATTACCTGAACATAGAGTATTCATACCATTGATACCAACAGAAACAAATGACCATCATGGCCAAAATAAAGAACATTCATGCCCACAGAACACATGACCATCCAGAACATAAAACATTTATACCATCAGGGCATATGACTATCATGGTCAGAATATAGAATATTCATGCCAATACATCATTACCATCATAGCTAGAACATAGAAGAACCATGCCAACAGAATATGTAGTGAAGAGATTAAAACAAACTAGCCGAAAGAAAATAAAACAATAGAAAACAACAGGCCTGCAAAACAAAGAACAAACATACTTGATAAATTGATAAGCATTTAACAAACATACAAGCAGAAAAGAGATAGGATAGTCAAACTGAACAGAAACACAAAATGCATTTACCATGTTTACTGTTCATAAAACACAAACCAATTCATGTATGGTCAAACAGAAACAAGAATAAACAGATGTAGTTCATAAATATGACAGTACCATCATTGTGACCAAAAGATGAAACACTGAGATTGAAACAAAACCATTTACAAAAGAAAATAATGGAAAGAGTATCATCATGATCATACAACACTGTAGCATAGCAAAGAATAAGAAAATCATTTGGTTTGTGTTTGTTTGTGTTCTGCTAAAAAGATAAAGGGGCATAAAACGGCTAAAGCATATCATATGAAGCGATGGTTCAAAGGACTGTTAGACCAACAGATCAAGAAATGGTAGGGAAAGGATTCCACTTTTTATATCAATTACCTAGGAACACAATACATTAAGTCAAGACATTGTTACTTTTTATTGTCAGTTTAAACAACATATTATCCATACAGTTGTCATGTTACTTTAGTCCAGCGAGACACACTGAACCTCGGGCAACATCAACTGGTTACTTATCATTTTTATTATGAATGAGGCAAAACCAATAGTAATCTCCATCCATCAAAAAATTGATACAAGACTACAAGTTGCCATGAACTGAAAGTTTGACAGCATGTGGTTTATGCAAGAACCTTTAAATGTCACAATATTTATCCCTACATGAGATGTCAAGCAATAACATATTTCATCATAATCATCTGACATCATCATCATTGCCATCATCATCATCATCATCATCATCATCATCATCATCATCATCATCATCATCATCATCATCACCTGACATCATCATCATCTGACATCATCTGACATCATCATCATCATCATCATCATCATCATCATCATCATCATCATCATCTGACATCATCATCATCTGACATCATCATCATCTAACATCATCATCATCATCATCATATCATCGTCTGACATCATCATCATCTGACATCATCATCATCATCATCATCATGAATAACATCTTCATCGCCAGTTTCTGCAATTGAGGCATATAAATACAGTATAAATGAATCAAAGATGTGTGCTTAGAAAGTTCTTAATCTGAAATGCTCTCACCATAGACATATCTACATTTAAATGTCCGCTTCTCTTGTTTCACAGCATCTTTTCTGACATGCACAGCATCTTTGTCATGGACCGGAAGTGGAACTCTTCTGTGTTTACTGTCAACGACGCTTCGAACAAAAAATGTGAAGAAAGTTTGATTCTTTTTAAGTTATTGTACAGAAATGTATGCATACGAGGATCAGCATGATAGTGCAGAATCTTATCAACGCTCGATTCGGGGTATAGAAAAGTTTTCATTAGCAATATTTTATTGAAAATGAACGTTAGCTGAGGTTTCCTCTGACCGCAGTTTGCTTCTTCACATTTCAGCTTCTTTAATGTATGGATAAGTGAAAAAGAAGTAGTGGAAGTGTAAAGCTTCATCAAATATACTAATCTAAATTATATACAATAGTTATGATATCTTTTGGTGTATTTAAAACAAAGTTTAACAACAGTTTACAGGTTGAGACACGTTTCTGCGACTCAGTATGTTACAGTTACTGACTCTGAGGGTGAACACCCACTATTTAGGGCATGCATGTAGGTCTAGCTGTTAGCCTAAATGAATCAATTCTACTGTCTGCTCACTTCAGAAATGGAAAATTGAAGGTTTGTCTTCTTTGTTGAACAATTTATCGATTGAAATTAATATAGTGGGATATATCTCGACCCCTCATAACTAGCAGTGTTAGTTATATGTCACTACGACCAATTCTATGCTCACAGTTAAAAAAATTGTTTTAGATGGGGATTTTTGTATGGTAATGTTAGCATGACTCCATGTTGAAATGTTAAAATTATGTTTAACATCTGAGCAACGTCAAGCTGAAATTTACATAGAAAAGTCCCAATCTAAAATCTTTCCTTTTACTGTGAAAGTAGTATTGGTCAAACGGACTTCGACTTGCACCGTGAGTTACGAGAGTTCAAGATCTATTCCCTTTATATGAATTTCAATTGGAAAATTTGCCGACAAATTAGACATAACTTAAATTTTCTGATTTCTGAAGTGAGCTGTGCTGACAGTACATGTAGTATGCAATCATCACAAAAACTCACTATCCTGACGTCTTGGGCTATTTTGGATTCTACCAGGCTAGTAGGAATTGTCTAATAAACTATACCATCAGCCAGTAGATGTTGTCTTAGAGCTAGCTTGGTTCAAAAAAGTTTTCATGAAACTTAATTGTGCCACTATGAGTTCAGGATAGAAATCAGTCAAGCGTTGGATGGATCAACAAACCCAACTGAGGCTATCTAATTACCAAGGTTGTGATGTTGATTTATCCGACCTAAGAATGCTAATTTTCCGTGTCTTCTATTCATAAACTCAAAATTTTGAAGTCATTGTGATGTTATACAAAATGTTACATGATTATGAAGGTTCAATTGAAGAACCAAAGAGTTCCAAAATCTCCCAGGGGATTATCCTATAAGTTTATCATACCATAAGACATAATTATATTGCTTCATATATAAATTCGAATGTTTATGAAATAAACAAAAATGATAGAATTATTTGATCAAACAATTGAAGAATGACCTCTTACCATACGGTATTTAATCAAAACAGTGAAGAATGACCTCTTGACTCCTCTATAAACTTAAAATACAATGTTCATGTACAAAGTTCTTGAAATCTTCCAATGAAATGTTGGACATTTGGGAATTTTGTCTGTCCAAATAATAGATAGAGCATTAGTTGTTATCGGACCAAATAATTTTTTATCAGCAATTCTGATTCTATATTGATACATTTCATGAACTCTGCATGTATCGACAGCTTTAAAAATTAAGCTCATAAAAGCTAACAAAATCATGACTATGTATTTTGAACAAGTAGAGTGCAGTTTTCATAGATTCTATCAATTTATCTTTCTGTTGTATTTTCTTAATTTTTCCCAATTAATAGAATTTATATTTTCATTTTTCAAATTTCAATGTTATTTTCTAACTATTTCATGATTTATAGTACAATGCATACATGTATCAGTAATGTGCACATGTATTCATTTTCAGAGAGAGCCAATGTTAGCCTACATGAGTTAGAGAACCTTTTGATTGGTTCCCCCGAATCTCAGGCTGGCCATGCATCACAAACATCAAAAGCTAAAAGCCATTTACACGCAACAGTCAATCCCAGAAATCTCAAATGGTATGAAGAGAGTGCGAGACCACGGAAATACCGAGATGCTGCGAGTCAACTACAGACCATGCTCAGCCAGGAATCTCTATCCATGGTATTATACATTGTAACAAGGCTAACTTTTTACAGTCAATCCATTGAAACAAGTTGCCTAAATGTTACAGACAGGTCCGGGTGTAATAGGGAAAAAACAAAAAACGCAGTGTATTTATTTCAGGTGTTTTCTACAGGTAAATCAGAAAACACAGTGTTATTGTATTCCCCCTCTGTCACTTTCATCCCCCTCTGTAGCTGCTATATGCCCCTCTGATGGAAGGTGTGAAAATCGCTCAGGTGTGGAAGTTACCCTGACAAAAGGCCAGGTAGTGGCATTTATACTAGAAGGAAATATTAGATACCATTACATGTATGAAGGCTGTTTTCTGTTTATTTTTCAAAACTTGAAGTTTTAACATGTATAAAAGTGTATTTTAATTTCATAATTTAAACTTTATAATATCCACTAATTTTATAATAAATTGAAGTTTGTTATTGGACATTCAAATACTGAAATTAAAACATGCTAAAATATAAGATAAAATTATTTTATAATTATACATAATTTTCTTTTTCTTTTTCTTTTTTTTTTTTTTCTTATTCTTTTTTTTTTTACATATGGATATCTGAAAGAAAAAATATAAATAAAAACAAAACAATGATTATAAAAAAAAATTATTGTACTTTGTAATTATACAAAATTTCATTCAATTAAAGAAAAGCTTTTTAAGAATTGAAACATATTTTTCAAACATGTCAAAGAATCGATTTCAGGGTCAGTGTCCCCCCCCCCCCCCCCCCATCATGAATTTGTCCAATACTTTCAGCCGGTAACGCTGCCTGTGCAAACAACACATACCCCTGCGTTAATCCGATTATCTGTTTAGCTTAGGTAACTTCTCCGGACAATGATTTCCCACGCCTCAGAATATGAACTAGATAAAACACGGGAATTATAAATTTTAGAGTCCTCACAATTATGGCCGGGGTATTGGAGTTTGATATATATTTTATGTCGTTTAAACAGTCATAAAGTGTTTGTATATCAAGTTCTCCCAGATTTTAAGTAAAAAACGTCACGATTTTTTTTCATAAATACTAAAGATGGGTAAATTATTTTGCGCTCCTGTAACAGTCAGATTTTTTTTGACTGACAACAACATTTATAACGTTACGCGATAAACTTATGACACGTGACGGTACGACGTGAATCAAGCAATACATGTAAACGTATTCTCGTAGCGGGGGGTATGTCAATATAGAAATATACAATGTACACATGTATTTTGATAATGTAACACGTTTCATCATACATTTAATGAAGGAAAATTACGGTCTACATGTTTAAAGTACGACGGAAAATGAGATTAACGTACGTGCGTAGTACAGGTGGAAGCCACAAAAGCCGTTTCTCTGGTAAATACAAGCTTGCTGTGGACTACAAGACGTTTAACACCTGGAACCAGGTATAAATCAATAAACACAGCGCGGTATTTATGTCTTTTAAACGACACCGTAGACTTTATCATCTTTTAACTTCCCGTCTAAATAGGACCTTTAATATAATATATTGATCTTTGAAATTTACCATCACGGACATTTCACTGACGTTCAATCGTGTATTTATCCCACAGACTAGGAATTTACAGCATGGAGTACATCGGATACGAAGGGGGGGGGGGGGGGGGGTACCAATACTATGTTCTCAAAACCTGGCAAGTCGGGCGACTACGCTATTTTAGTTGGTGCCGTCTACGTCGCCGGAGATTATTAAAGTGGCGTTCAGTGAGCCGTACAGGTGTGAAAGTGAGTCGTGGTATCGACAGATATTCAATATCAAGATAAACATGATAAATAGACAATCCCCAACACTTTACCCTTTCTATTTTTGTAAAATATTAGGGAATGAAAGAGAGAGTTACGTGAAATGTATTTGCGGCATCTAAATATTTCTGCAATTACGTTTTTTTTTTCATAATATTTTTTATAATAAAATAGCGAATATTACGTCGGCGCTTCGGGTCGGTAATTTTGTTTTTTTCGATATGCTTTTTTAATTTATTAACAAAGTCGCAGTCTACCTTCCCTCCAAAAAAAAGTAAGAAGGTGGCGGAATCGAGGAATGGCCAGGCCTAAAACGGCGGAATAGTAAGATTTTTTAGTGTTGTAAATGTAGAAGCAGAGTTCGTGAAATGTATTGGTTTTAGCGGATTTGCTGATAAAAAAATTTTGGGTCCGATAAAATCGCACGTTATATCTTTTATTTGTACAGATAAAAATCCCTAAATGTCCTACATTTAATTGGAAGATTTCAAGAACTCTGCAAAACTCTACAAAAGACTACAAGACTCTACAAAATTAAACGATTAGGTCCTATTCAAAAGCAATGGTAAACTACCTACACCCCCCCCCCCCCTCTTTTGTTAGTCCCCTACCGGTAACGCCGAAGGGAACCCTTTTCTAAATTTTCAAGACATGTATAGACAGTCGTTATACTGTGCCGGTCAGCCAAAAAGGTGTGAAAAACAAGTTGACTGTCAACCCCTCTGCCAGAAATATACTTGGACTTGGTAGAAGATTACCGTACCTGCGTACCTGTAAAATATAATTGCATTACCGCGCCCGCCCGAACCCCCCCCCCCCCTTTTTTTTTGAAGAAAATCAATGGATGGGATATTCACCATTTTTAGAACTATAAAGAAGCAGACAGTGTTGTGAGTCGGTAATTTCTGTTGGTTTTTTTTTGGGGGGGGGGGGGGAGGGTCTGGAATAAGTCAGTACTATAGAGGATATTTCATTGTCATTCCGTATAGTTCTTCCCCCCCTCTCTCTCTCTCTCTCTCTCTCTCTCTCTCTCTGAATATTCTCTCTCTTAATTTTTCAATTTCAACTTATTTGGGGTACGACGAACAAAAAAAAAAAAAAAAAAATAAATAAATAAATAAATAAAAAACTAAAAATAAAGTAAAACGAATAGAATAGAATAGAGGCCGGAAAAAGTGAATAATAACTATTCATAAAAAGCAAACAAAATGTATTGCGCACGCGAACAGACCGGCCTTTTTAATACATGTAATTTTCATCGACAAACGGCCAGTAGCTCTGAATCGTCAACGTGGATAATCTTTAGAAATTTTTACAATGCGTGAATGAAGTCTTTAAGACAGCGTTCTATTCTATCGTACACCTTATACTCGCAGATTAGACGCTGCCGTAAAATGACTTAGATAAATAGATAGATAGATAGTAACCAGCGACCGGAAGCTATGCATGACGGATTTTTTTTTTCATGAATACGTACGTCTCGTCGGTGAAAAATTATAGCGCGTGGCGGTGTCTGGGAAACAAAGAATGAATGTTATATGGCCGGGTCTACATAAAATAAATACGATAAATTAGAGAAACAAGAGGAGAGCGATTGCAAACTCGAATACCGACTTCTTTGAAAATTAATAGATCGGAGTCCATGGCCGAACAAGTACAAATACACAATGTATTTATTTCAATAAAAATGTTTAAACCTAGAATTGACACGTACATTTTTTTGTACATGTATGCAAAGACGGGGTTCATCTATAAACTTTATGTATATTGTCAGATAGTTAAACTGGTAAACTGTAAACAAATCAAAATAATTTGGGCCTATTTGTATTTGAAATTTTTGTTCTATTTCCAGTTACTCAATGTTTTTTTTCTTCCTTTTTTAAAGAAATTTACAGTAAACTTCACCTATAACGAACAGGCTTATAGCGAAATTCTGCTTGTAACGAAGTGAAAAGAAAGTCCCTGCAGAAGTCCTATTACCCTCCATTGATTTTTGTATGCCTGTGACGAATTTGTATATAACGAATAATCGGCTTTTACGAAGCCATCTCATGGTCCCGTGGTCATAGTTTCTTCACTATTTGCACCTGATGTAACGAAATGATCTCCAGGTATTCCCAATTAACACACCTGGTGGACAGATAATTACTGATTATCAAATAATTGCTCTCCCCGTCTGTTGTCCCCGCGCTAATTACCTATTAGGAGACGTGTTATATACACATGAGGTAATGATTGCCCATCATTTAGTACTCTGTCGGCATGTCAATTGTTAAGAATGCTTACTTAATAAATCACAACATAAATATTGAATGTTTAATGTCTTCAAATTCATTAGCATCATTTTAGAGCAAATAAATGTACAGCATGGATCAGACATGCACGTTTCGGGTAATAAACCCTCGTCAGTGATCTTCAATCTAAACAATGTAATATGACCAAATACTGGTCTTAACTTTTCATTCATTCAGAACGGCAACACCAAGGAAACATATTTAGCATCAAAATGCATGTAACGAAATATGGCTATAACGAATTTGTACCAATGGTCCCCTGGGCTTCGTTATAAATGAAGTTTACTGTATATATAAAATCAAAATAATATGATTTTTATTTCGTTTCTACTTACCCATACAATTTCTTCTTTAAAATTTAGAAAATCATGAATAAGGATAACTTTATTTCAAATGATATAATGAATTTAATTAAATATGAATAATAAAATAATAAAAATTGGGATAACTTAAATTCAATATATGAAAATAAAAGTTTGATGAGTTTTTTTTTTTTCTTTTTTTTTATTTCTACTGAATAAATAACATTTTAAACAAGTAAATTTTTTAACAATAAAAATTCTTTCTTAGGAAGGTGACAATACATCTGTGTGTCCTGTATAGGTGAGGGGAGTTGTTAATTGGCTCAGGTAATAAACATCCCCAATAACACCCTACTACAGGTAAAGTCGCTCTAGGATGGCTCAGGTAAAAACACCTGAAAAACACTGCGTATTCTGATTTTTTCTGCACTGTGTTTTTTGTTTTTTCCCGATTACACCCGAACCTGTCTGTATGTTAGATAGAAAAATTAAATGAAAAAAATATGATAATGAAAATATGAAAAACGATAATGATACCAGTAATATAATTGTAAATGTATTGATGACCTCTGTTTATGGTTCAGGTATAATAAGCGTATGAAACCTGGACTTTCTGCATTTATTTAATTTTCAAGTTGTCAATTTTAAGGGTCAGTCAAGGGGGACGCGGGGCCAGCCAGGTGTTCCGTCGTTAGAGGAGGCAGCTACCATTCTACACTCACAGTCAGTCTACATGCAACAGCTGGAATCAGAAAATATGTATATCAAGGTATAATTCAGCACATGTAATGTACTAGATGTATAGAAAAAAATAGGTAATCTAGCTACATTTGTATCTTAACTGAAATTTGTGACGTCAAAATTTTCCGCTAGAAAGAAAATAGTAAAGTTTGATATGAATGAAATGCATGGCAGAAGCTTTTCTTTGTTGACCTGTACATTTCTATAACATTTCTAAACAGCTTACTTGAGATACAGTAAATGCAATGTGAATGTTCTCACAATATAAAGGATCACCAGAACCATTTCAGTCTTTAGCCAACTCAACACAATTGAATGACATAAATAAATGCTATGTTTTGGAATGATTCAATGTCATTTGCTTGTGGTTAGAGGGTAAAACACAATACAATTGACACAACATCATTTGACTGCCTTGAGTAGATAAAACAAATATGAAAAGACAAAAGAGTGGTCTGAGTGAACCTTATCATGAAAAGGTTTACTGTGAATGTGGAAATTTTTGCATGGGGGTAATTTTCGCATGGTGGTAATTTTCACACTTTTCGCGATTGTTTTATTATCACAAAATAAGCCCCACGTAAATATTACAACCAGTATAAAAGACTAAAAGGAATACTCCTAATTTTGCCAAAATTACTTCCACACTTTCTGTTGCAAGAGCATTTCGCAAAAATTTTCTCCAGTGAAAATAACTAGGTTTACAGTCAGTATTCGGATATCAAATATATATCTGCATTAATATAAATGCTATCTTTTATCAGGATGAATTATCACAAATGAGGGCCAAACTGTCAGAGTTGATTGAAGAAAATAAAAGGCTGCATGAAGAACTGAAAACTAGTGTACTCCATGAAATCCTTGGAGAAAATATAGAGGGAGAAAAGGTAAGTTTTAGCTTGTAGCAGAATTGAAATTGAATTTTCTGTTTTAATAATGTAACTATCTCTGAATGTAATGAATAAAGTAGAAATACATGTATAATGGACTTTTGTACTCCATCCATTGAGATTCATTACAAATGTGATTTAATACATGTAGCTTTAAACACTTCCATTTATCTACATTTTTTCTTCAGTAAAAATGAAATCGCTTCTTTAGTACTGGTATATCTTTGTTCATTTCAAGAATAACAAATAATTCTCATTGGTTTATATTTTACAGGATGAGAATTTTTTCCTGACTGATGACTCTTCACATATATTTCACTCCAGAGAATTGAAACATTTACAAGTAGAGCTGGTAAGTGAAAATCATCTTCTTCTCATCTTCATCATCATTTTCTTGTAAAATTTGAATGTCACACATTCTTAATGCTTGAAAATTAATAATATTTCTTTTCATGTTTGAAATTTCTTAAATTTTATATAGATTGACTTTTTTTGTGGTAGCTAATCAATAGCCTAATGACAAAATTTTTCTTTCAAAAGAATATTAAAACACAACAATGACAATGACTATACTTTACTCTCCAAATAATTTACAATATATACATGTACATTGTTGAAAAAATGCAAACAATTTTGAAGTAAATATAATGCATGACATGAATATGATTTGATCTACATACTGTAAATACTTAACCTAGAGGATTTTTAACCCTCACTGATATAATATTTTTAAAATTTACAAATTCCTTTGAGTAAGTTTAAATCACAAGAGTTAAATAGTTTTTCAAATTTTAATTGAGACTTAAAATGAAAAAGAATTTGTGAATCAATTTTCTTGTTTCATACAAAATATATAAGATCTTTAATTATCCATGACAAGAACAAAATGAAAACTTTATTTTTTTCAAATTTAATTATTTACATGATGAATTACAGGAAAGATTAAGTTCTTTACATTCAGCTAGAGTTAGCAGACTTGAGGCACAGTTAGAACATGCGAGGTAAGATTACAATTTACATATTTTTTGTAACTTTATTTTTTGCTTGCAATTTTAAGCCCAGACACTTATAAATATTTGCTAGTGAGAGAAAAATGATTAAACAACAGAATGATGAAATTTCAGTGGTCTCAAATTTTTGTATACGTTATAAAAATGATAAATAACAATAAATATCCACAAATTTTCGGCCACTCAGCCTTTATCAAGTGGAAAACACGAATTTAAAAGATATCTACATAATATCCATCACTTTTATTATGAAAATCCTTCACAACATTTTAAGAATGCAACAAAACACTTCACAATTGGTATGTATTTTCATGTTTGAATTTTTGATAATGTCCTCAAATCTTCTCGCTTTTTCACCTTCTTTTTCAATCCCTGTTGACAGGTCAGAGGTGCAGAAGTATGAACAGATGGTGGAGGATCTGAGGAATCAGCTACGTATGCAGGACGTAGTTCCCACGCGGGAGAGTGGACTCATGACGGGAGATCTGGTGTCTGATAAACAGAGGAACTTCCTGCACATCAAGATTGACAGTCTAACAAAGTATGTACACTGTGTGTTGTAGAATGATTTTCATAAATTAAATTTCTTTGATGATTATTTTATGCTTCCCTAATGTTCATGTTGAATAATTTTCATCAAAGGGATATTTTATCATCCCAACTGCTCCATTCCATTCTGTAAATTTTTTGGCCTTCTTCTCTGACTTCCTGAACAAAAATTTACAGCAAAGCATATTTGTTTGTCATAGGTCATAGTTATATAAATGAATGAAACATTTGATTTTCATTGTTTTTCATTTATCAAATTTATATCTGATAGTGTTTATAAAACTCTTTTGGGGAGGGTAGAGGGCAAAAAATGATTTACTATATCAAAAAATGAAATTTTCCATAAAATGATGCAGTTATTCACTTAGATAAATCTGAAGCATTTCTCTCAAAACTATTTTAGATTCATTCACATTTATTTAGGGAAAGAGATGAATTAATGGATCATGTAACGAGCCTGAAATCCCGACTACAGGAGATGGCTCATAGAGAGGAGGATGCCTATCAACAGATGAAGAAGGGTATAGAAATGGTGGAGCAAGCTCAACTGGAGCAAACACAGGTACTATACAGTAAAACAATAAGATAAGAGTTTAAAGTAATGGGTCAGTTGATGAGCCTAAAAACCCAACTACAGGAGATGACTCATAGAGAGGAGGATGCCTATCAATAGATGAAGGGTATAGAAATGGTGGAACAAGCTCAACTTGAGCAAACTCAGATACTATACAGTAAAACAATAAGACAAGAGTTACATTAATAATTAATGGAGCTCGTGATGAGCCTGAATTCCCAACTACAGGAGATGGTTCATAGAGAGTAGGATGCTTACAACAGATGAAGAAGGGTATAGAAATGATGGAGCAAGCTCAACTTGAGCAAACACAGGTACTATACAGTAAAACAATAAGACAAGTGTTACATTAATAATGAATGGATCACGTGATGAGCTTGAATTCCCAAATACAGGAGATGTCTCATAGAGAGGAGGATGCTGAAGGGTATAGAATTGATGGAACAAGCTCAAATTGAGCAAACTCAGGCCTGTACAATTCCTTAAAACAAGCATGAATTGTAGGTTATAATGCAATAAGTGAGGCTATTAAGAAGATTTAAGATGTTTCTGAAGCATTGAATACAGGTACAATGTACAATACAGGCATGTTGAAACTTGGATCATCATCGCAAGGGCAATTCTTTTCTAGGGAAAACCAACAAGTACCAGTATACCTTTCACAAAATTTCTTAATGAAATTTTTTTTACATTTCATAATTTTCATTCATGTATAAAAGGTCTTGTATGTTATATGCATATAATGTGTTCTAGTATAACATGCATGTGTGTAAAGTGAAAAAAAATCGGAAGTAAAACTTTATGAACTTAAGTCTATGAAAAATAAAATAAATAGTAAAAGAGATCAAATAGTTTAGAAAATTCTTTTAAAAAAGTATGTATGATTTTGTTGTTGTTGTGAAAAGATATCCTGTATTATAAAGTACAATCACCTTAAGTAAGATTTTGTTCATTTTTGAACTTAACAAAGTCAATATATTCTGTAATATCAAGAGGGTAAATATTTAAAGAAATGGCTATTTTTCAGGCTTTGGTGGAGAAGGAGCAAACCAAAGAAGAACTTCACCACATGAAGGAGAGATTTGACTCCCATATACTGGACACTCAGATGAAGCTTCAGGAGGAACGGGAAAGTGTGAGAAAGGAAAGCCACATGATGATAGAACAGATCAATACTAAGGTACGATACAGGGATATGTGTGCATTGCATATACTGGACATGCTTTTTTTTGCTATGAATCAGAATTCCGCTGAAAGGTTCTGTATTTCAGTATAGTTAAGCCTCATTTGAGTCATTTCCGAAAATTTTGCTCACTGAGAAAATGATCACTGCTCATAAGTACAAACCTTGAATTTGACCACCATAGTACGGTTCTTTTTAGGGTCTCTGCTTTGTGAAAATTGTCATTACACCCCCCCCCCCCCTTCCTTCCCTTCAAATTTTTATACTCGTTCAGAGGAATCATGTTTGATTTACTCACATACATGTATCTGTCTTTACATCTATTAGCTGGTATTATCTATACATGTATTTCTCTAAAATCTATCTCAAACAGTTGACGTTTTGATCATGTGAAATTTGTTTTCTTTCTAGCTGAAGGAGATGACTGAACAATATGCTGCGGCCTCAGCTCAAATGGACAAGATGGCCAGAGAGAAGATAGCCATGATTAACGAAATGGACGAAATGAAATTACAATTGAGGAGATTTGATAAAGAAGCTTCCATGGTAGGAAATGTGATTTTAAAATAAGAATTAGAAGAAAAATATCTATACTGGTATATCCCAATAGAACCTTCTGATAATGCAAAATTATAAGGAAATTCATGAGTACACAATGCAATTTGTTGTTTGACCGGAGTTCGAAACTTGAAAATCTTGTGACATCAGGAAATTTTGCAATTTATTTTCTCTTTTATCAATGGCAAAAATAAGTTTGGAGCGAATACAGAAGAGGAAGATCAAACCTTTGAATTTCATATATATGCTATGCAGTCCCTTTTATAAATGTGAAATGTGTAGGAAATGAATTCTTGAATCCACAAACAAATGACTCATATGAAAAGAAATTATGACTAGACAAGACTTCAATTGGATTTTAAAAGTTTTTGTAGAATGTGAGAAGTCAAATTTTTATTGTTTCCAAGGCAAGCTGCCAAGATAGTAAATTTCATTATGAATGCAAACAATTTATAAGTCATTTCTCATTGAATTTATGTGTTTCAATTTAAGTTAAATGTACATAGCATATTAAATCATAGATTTATTATATTCAGGCTGCAGATACATATAGGACAGAGTCTACCAATGCCAGCATTCAGAAAAGTTACGCAAACCAGGAGGTCACTCGGCTCAGGCGAGACCTGGATATAGCTAAAAGAGAAAAGGATGAAGTAAGTTTGTTTGTTGAAAATGTCAAACTTTGAGGAAATATAGAATGCGTAAGCTACATGTATAAAACGAACATTTTATTCTGAAGGGTTTTTTTTCTGAGGCAAAAAGAAACAACCAAAATACTGTAATATTTTTGTGGAGTAGCTTTAGAATTTAATTTTGAATTTCGATTTTTGACTCTCTTACCGAAAGGTGACCCTTAAGCAGCATTCAAATAAATGCAATATGATCTTAAGATCTGTTACTTGTAAAATGAAATTACCTGAAATTTAAAGTTTAGTAATGCACTCAGACTCTTTTTTGGAATTACATGCAAAATAACCATAAATAGTTATCTTCATAGGCCTTTTGCAAACACAGAACGAATATAATATGATTCTGTAAGGAAGGTTTTCTGAATATTTCAGACTGTAACAAAGCAAAAGTTGGAAGTAGAAGATCTAAGTCGTCGTTTGAAGAAAGCAGAGAGAGAATTGTTAAATAGTAAAGAAGAATGTATCCATCTAACCACAAATAATCAGGCACTGGAAAGAGAGGTAAGCAATGATCTACATATACAAATTTAATTGTCTCACTTTAAAAATCTGTAAGATGATATAAACTTTTCCTATGATGTTTTAGTAATTCCTGATCTCTTGTCAAATACAAAGCCTATGTACAAAAGACAAATTAGATTCATATGCCTTACAATGTAAATCCTTCTTTATATTTACATACTAAAAACTAAAATATACAGGAAATCTTGATGATAATGAATAATATATGTTGTACATATTATAAAATCTTGAATGTGGCATTGCATTTATATACATGTCATTCAGAGTTTTGGAATAATAATTCCCTAGCCTTACGAACCTTTTTTCTAATGTGATTGAAATATAAATTATTTCTGCCGAGGGTTCACTAGATGATTTCTATGTTGTTTGTTTAACAGTTACATCTAGCCAAGTTAGCCAGAGATAGTGTGGAGAGAGGTAGAAATGAGGATTTAAAGGCCATGACCAAACGGTGTCAGAACAGAGAGGAGGAGCTCAATAGCTTTATAGAGGATATTGAAGATAAACATGGTAAATATACTGTCATTTAGGTAATTACTCTGGGAAAAGTGAAATGAATTGATGAGGTTGAACAAATAAAGATTATATTGTTTATAGACACTTACAAATTTGTCATGAAAATAAGGTTAAGGGAAGCATTGTGGATTTGATTAATGATAGTGGGTAGTGTTGTGAGGATTATTGCCAACGTCAGCGGCATCGTCGCCAGATCCTTCCGATTTCGATAATCGACTATGATTTTGATAATCGATTATAATCGTGAATTTTATAGCAGTATAAGAATGCATATTTGCATCATTAAACCATATTTTTGCTAAAGAAACAGTTCATACGTCGTACTTATAATTTAAGTCAACTGATGTATCCTTGACTTAGGACTAGTATGCATACTGGTATGAAACATTTTGCCGAGTTTCCATAAAATTTGCTGTCAATAAAAAGTAAGTTATGGACAGATCATGAAATATTTTACAGTTTTGCAGTGTATAATAAGTATCCAATTATAATCTATTAATCGATCAAAAGGCTTTCCGATTAATTGATTTTGATTACTCCATCAGATTCCCAACACTAATAGTGGGATTAAAAAAATAATGGCTGTACTCTACAAACATACTGGTATACATATGTGCAAGACAGTGAATGAATATATAGCCAGAAATGTGATAAATTTTACATTTTGATAAATGTCATAGCATGCTTCTAATTACATTATGCTTTATATTAAAGGTATAAAATAGAAGACATTTTTATGCTCGGGATGATGTTTATGATGCATTAGAACATGTTGTGTCAATTCTTTATCATATTTCTGTGCTCTGATAGAAAGTTTTTTAACTTTCTTTATTAGGTCAAACAACATCAGAAATGGACACAATGTTAAAGAAGCAGAACAGACTGATAGGAAAACTGAGGGATGAGTGTAAACGTCAGGCTGGGCAGATAGAAAAACTCACTAAACGAAATAGGTAAGTGGCTATTTTGTTGCAGAATTGTTTCATTGAATGCATCATCTTTTCGATATACAGAGTTACTTCCCATTTATGACAGTTCAAACTTAAATGCATTATAACGTAATGGAATTTTTATAGAATTGTCATATTAGAAGCATGTTTTCCCTAAATTTTACACTAGTTATAGAATTTGATGATTTCACAATTAGATCATGTCAGATACCGTCTCAAATGGGATGTAAATGTATATTGAAAGGATAAAATAGAATATAAAATTGGTCGTATAAATGTAAATGAATGTTTCCTACCACCACATATTTAAACATGTGGCTTTACAGTTTATTTGTTTTCTGTAAAGATTGAATATATTTTTTCCTACATTATATCATTTTTTTGGGAGAAAATTAGTAATTAAAAACAAGTACTCTAAATTTTTATAAGGAATGAGTGTGGACAACTGCGCAAGCAAAATGAAGAATTACGAATGCGTCTCGAACGAGCTGTGGCAAGACTGAACGACCTAGATAATCAGGCAGATCAACACGGCAGGGTCCATGAAAAAATGAAAGAGAGGTTGAAAATGATGGACGACCATGCACAACATCAATCACAACAGGTTTGTTGAGTTCATGTTTTATACCTTTACAAGAAATATTTATCTGCATTAATTTATAGAAGTTGAACCTGCTTGAGATTCAGTTGCATGTAAAATGTGATTACTGTCCTGTTCACTAAATCCAGAGCACCCTGATTTCAATTTCATATTGTCATACTCCAAAAAGGTATAAATTTCAAAGTACGCCTTTAGTCGTAACAGAAAATACCATTGTTATGGCTGTACGTCAATTAAGTTAGAAATAAGACAGAAAATAAAAAGTCTACAGGGATTTTCTATGGTAAAATCACTGAAAATGCATGACGTCGGACACTTTGATGTCACTGTTTACTATCGTTGACCCGGAGAACAATATGGCAGCAGCTTGAAATTAACATCGAAATGCTGTGCACCAGACATACATGTTTCCGATATGAAATACTCATCAGAATTTCTTCACACAATAATGTTTCAGAGACGCTAAAATAATTGAGTGACGCCCCCACAGTTAATTCCTAAATTTTAAGTAGCCATTTCATAAAGAGAGAGCAGCTCCGTTATTTTGTGTAGGGTTAAATTAGAAGTGTAATCAAATGAAATATGTGGCAAAAACATTATAGGGATGGTGCAAAGGTATTTACTTCCGATACTTTGATGATATTTTAGAATAAACAGCAGATATCAGAGATTTTATGTTATGTTGACTTTTGGCTGAAGGAAAGCTTTTTAGCTCACCTGAGCCAAAGGCTCTAGTGAGCTATTGTCATAGCGATCCGTCCGGCGTCCGTCGTCCGTCGTCTGTCGTCTGTCGTCTGTCGTCCGTCGTCTGTCTGTCGTAAACTTTTCACATTTTCAACTTCTTCTCAAGAATGGCTTAAGGGATTTTGATGAAACTTGGTAGGTATAAAGTACTAATGATCCCCTACAAGTGTTGTTGTTTGTCGTCCGGATCCCTCAACAGGTGGCGCCACCACAGGCAAAAGTAGGTCACGGGGGGTACCCTCCCTTGACAAACTTCTTCTTCAGAACGGAAGCATGTATCGACAAACCGAAAGCATCAGGATGATCTACAGAGATGTCTTAAGAAGTGTTGTTATTTTTGGTTCCACTCCGAAGTCAAATTTTTGACGCTTTTTTGACGTCTCTTCGGACTTAGTCAGAAATGCAAATTTTTGCACTATTTCTTTAAATAACTCAATAAGTGTATGATTTTACACACTCATTTACTGCATATTTATCATATATAACTTACTAAATGCTTTGATATGTATTTTATGCTTAAATTTTATTTTTTTAATTTTTTATGATTTTTTTTCTTATGTAAAAAGGAAGGGGGGGGGGGGGTGATTTTCATACATTTTCTGCTTCTTTTCTATAACCACTCTTCAGATTGTCATGACATTTTGTAGGTATGAGGTACTCATGCATGGTACCCTTCAAGTGAAAGAATTTTGTCAAGATATCCACTTTTGGATTTTTAAGGAATATTTTTTAAGATTGTACATAGGTATAATGTATGTTTTCCATGCCCAATGGACCGATGGGAAGTGGCTCCAAACCCCGGCGGGACCCCAACAAATTTTTTTTCCTTATTAGCTCACCTGAGCCAAAGGCTCTAGTGAGCTATTGTCATAGCGATCCGTCCGGCGTCCGTCGTCCGTCGTCTGTCGTGTGTCGTCTGTCGTCTGTCGTCCGTCGTCTGTCTGTCGTAAACTTTTCACATTTTCAACTTCTTCTCAAGAATGGCTTAAGGGATTTTGATGAAACTTGGTAGGTATAAAGTACTAATGATCCCCTACAAGTGTTGTTGTTTGTCGTCCGGATCCCTCAACAGGTGGCGCCACCACAGGCAAAAGTAGGTCACGGGGGGTACCCTCCCTTGACAAACTTCTTCTTCAGAACGGAAGCATGTATCGACAAACCGAAAGCATCAGGATGATCTACAGAGATGTCTTAAGAAGTGTTGTTATTTTTGGTTCCACTCCGAAGTCAAATTTTTGACGCTTTTTTGACGTCTCTTCGGACTTAGTCGGAAATGCAAATTTTTGCACTATTTCTTTAAATAACTCAATAAGTGTATGATTTTACACACTCATTTACTGCATATTTATCATATTTAAGTTACTAAGTAAGTATTTTATTCTAAAATTTAGATTTTTTGATTTTTTATTAATTTTTTTCTTATGTGAAAAGGAAGGGGGCGGGGTGATTTTCATACATATTCAACTTCTTCTCCAGAACCACTGAAAAGATTTTCATGAAACTTGGTAGGAATGAAGTACTCATGGTCCCCTACAAGTGATGTCGTTTTTCGTCCAGATCCATCAACAGGTGGCGCCACCAGAGGCAAAAGTAGGTCACAGGGGGTACCCTCCTTTGACAAACTTCTTCTTCAGAACGAAAGCACGTATCGACAAACTGAAAGCATCAGAATGATCTAGAGAGATGTCTTAAGAAGTGTTGTTGTTTTTGGTTCCACTCGGAAGTCAAATTTTTGACGCGTTTTTGACGTCTTTTCGGACTCTGTCGGAAATGCACATTTTTGCACTATTTCTTTAAATAACTCAATATGTGTATGGTTTTACACATTCATTTACTACAAATTCATCACATTTAAGTTACTTAATGCTTTGATATGTATTTCATACTGAAATTTTAATTTTTTGATTTTTTATGAATTATTTTCTTATGTGAAAAGGAAGGGGGGGGGGTGATTTTCATACATATTCAACTTCTTCTCCAGAACTGCTGAACAGATTTTTATCAGTATTTTTTCAATCATGAATAGATATGTTTACTGTGAACATGGACCCAAGGCTTGTAAGTTCAAGTTCTGGTACCCTGGTAACTTTAGTTTCGTATAAGTTGGTACATGTTCATGTATGCAAGAGTTGTCTTTCTTTAATATAGATTTATGTTTCTGAGGTTTAAATTTTTGGATTATCGATTCATTTGAATGTTATATATTTTGAATTATTAAATAGGTATGGAAAAGGAAACTAAATTATTTTAAAAAGATGAATAAGTATTTTCAAATTTATCTTGTGAAGACTTAGATATACAACTATGAAATTACAATATTGAGAGCAGCTCAAAATATTAATGTAAGAACAGAACAATGTTATCAATAACACAGTGAAAGGATGGGGAGGGGGTCTGTTATTTTGCTTTAGCTTCTGTATAACTATCTCTCTCGGGTTACTTAGATTACTCAAGAAGAAGGGGGGATGATTTTCATACATATTCAACTTCTTCTCCAGAACCACTGAACAGATTTTCGTTAAACTTGGTAGGAAAGAAGAAATCATGGTCCCCTACAAGTATTGTTGTTTTTAGCTCACCTGAGCGAAGCTCAAGTGAGCTATTGTCATAGCGCATCGTCCGTCCGTCCGACGTTAACTTTTAACATTTTCGATATCTTTTCGGCAACCGCTGCACAGAATTTCACGAAATTTCACAGGAAGCAAGTACTCAATGCCCTCTATCAAATTTGTGTTTTTCAAGCCGATCGGAAATCCAAGATGGCCGCCACAGGCTCTGATTTGCTGACACATTTTTTACTTCTCTTCTGAAACTGCGTCACAGAATTTCATGAAAATTCACAGGAAGCAAGTACTCAATGCCCTCTACTAAGTTTGTGTTTTTCGAGCCAATCGGAAATCCAAGATGGCTGCCATAGACTCTGATTGACTGACACATTTTCGACTTCTCCTCTCAAACGGCTGCATAGAATTTCACCAACCTTCACAGGAAGCAAGTACTGATTGCTCTCTACCAAGTTTGTGTTTTTCGAGCTGATCAGAAATCCAAGATGGCCGCCACAGGCTCTGATTGGCTGACAAATTTTCGACTTCTCCTCTGAAACCGCTGCGCAGAATTTCATGAAACTTCACAGGATGCAAGTACTCATACCCTCTATCAAGTTTGCGTTTTTGGAGCCTATCGGAAATTCAAGATGGCCGCCACAGGCTCTGATTGGCTGACACATTTTCAACTTCTCCTCTAAAACTGCTTCACAGAATTTCTTGAAACTTCACAGGACGCAAGTACTAATTGCCCTCTACTTAGTTTGTGTTTTTCGAGCCGATTGGAAATCCAAGATGTCCTCTATAGGCTCTATTTGAATGACACATTTTTGACTTATCCTCTTAAACTACTGCACAGAATGTCACTGAACTTTACAGGAAGTAACTTGTACACCTTGTCCTTCTCAAAGCTTCACTAAAAGCGATTTCCTTCAGGTCTTGACTTTGATTCAAAACATACATACAGTCTCCTCAGGTGAGCGATGTGGCCCCCTTGGGCCTCTTGTTTCTGTGACCAGCATTAGAATGTAAGCATGTTTTTCTTTATTTCAGATATTGGATCTGTTAGCTCGCCTCAGTGCTTTAACTCGAGACCGTCAGCTGTTATCAAGGGAGGTGGAATTTCTACGTAAACAAATCACAAGAACTGAAGAAGAAGATCTTCAAAGGTTTTTCTCTTCAAATCGTGCTTTAGTAGACGACATTATCAAAAATGTGAATGCAGAAGAAAGAGAGCAAAAAGACACGTACATCACTGTGCCAAAATCCAATGTGGAAATCAATGATCTGGTAGACTCATAGCAATAGTGCTTTTAAAATATGTTTTTCCCTCTTTTATGTTTCTTATATAGTATCAGGTACTTGTTTTGATATTATTATGAGATCTGAAAATACATGATAAATTTGTCCTATTTTCTGTAGAAAATTATATCATGAAACCTGTTTAACTGTTTTGTGAGTAGGACACTCCATCATGAAAAATTTTGATATTCTAATTGGATCTGAAATTATTCAGATCTTCGTAGTGAATCTGACCGATTTTCTGTAGAAAATTTTAACTTGTTCAAATGTTTCTTCGGTTAATTCAGATATTAAAGAAGGCTATCTGTGGTAAACTTAGATTGCAGTTGGTCTGATTCTGATAGAGCTACGTCCTTTAAAGAAGCATTTTTAATACCAGAAGGTAACTGAGATTTAGATGTTTGTTTGTGTCAGATACTGGTTGATATTTACAACCAGTGTCTGATTATTTTGTTGTGGCTGAATGACTGTGATAGATATATACGTGTATGTGTAATGCATGAACTTAATGTTATACATGTATGTATATTTTTACAATATTTATATGCACAGATATTAAATAAAAATTTAATTATAGTAAAGTTCTTAAATTATTTTCTTTTGTTTATACCGGTATAGTACAGAGGATACATTTTAATGAAGAAAAGAGATGCTTCTAATTTTGACCATGCATCTGTATCTTTACATACTTTCCCGAAAGACCCAAATTAACCATGTGTGTGGTTGATGCATCAAAGGATACTTATTGTAAAGTACGGTACAGATGCTGCATCTGACCTATATTTCATGCTAAAGGGACCAGGTTGGGTAAAATGGGACACCTTCATTCCTAGCTTACAAGTCCCAGATCAACCAAATTTGTGTTGGTGATGCATCTGAGGATGCTCACTTCAATGAATGCATGGCACGGAAAATGGATTTGACATTACTTTCATGCTTTTAAAGTGGTTAGATAAAATGGGACACCTCATTTCCCAGAACACATTTTATGCTTGAGTGACCAGGTTAGGTTATTTTGGACATCTCAGTTTCCAGCTTACTTTAAATCCTTCATCAATCAAACTTTTGTTGGTGATGTATCCAGAGTTAATAGGTGCAATCCATGGTACAGATGCTGATCAGATCATGTTACAGTTGTTTTTCATGTTTTTTATCATATATTTATTTTTTGATAAAATGAAAGGAAATATTGTCCTCTTCCATTATGTCAATCATTAACAATGCAACTATGTAACAAGAGATGTCCCACTCCAGATGAATTCAAAGTACTTGTTATTGTCTGTTTGACCTTGACCTTCCAATGGGATTTGCAGAGGGTGTGTACTTTTAAAAGTTTATTTACCTTGCGTCTTTAGACTCATCAGCGTAAAATCGCATATACACTGCTATCCATAAATGACTATACGAACAAGGACATCTTTCTAAATTCTTCAGAATTTTTTCCATTTTTATCTATTCTCAACTTGAGAGATTCATAATAATTGGCTTTACATAATTCAAAATCATGAAATATGATAAAAATGCATATAGAATTCTTTTCATCAGCACAATTTTCATTAAAAAATTGTCATTTTTATATAAAAAAGAATAAAAATTCAAAAATTTATTAATACTTGGGTCGAGTTTGTTTCAAATGATTTCTATAAGGTTCTTCTTCAAAATATACAAAAAAATGAACAGAAATAGTGTAGTGTATAGATGTCGGTCAAGAAAGTGAGCAGTGGAGGATGGAAAGAGAGAAAAAAAATATATGTATTTTTGTATTCTATTCATTTATGAGGATTTTCTTTGAAAAGTACATCTGCATCATGGACTTCTTTTTGTAGGTCAGAGATTAATTGGTGAAATAAGCTAGACTTCTTTACATATATAGCCTACAAGAGGAAGTGATGTATGGAAGGACGATCGTTTTGCAACGAAATTTGCTCGCATCGACTCAAATCAATCTTATCTCTGTCGGATTTCATTAAAAAACGGGTTCTTCCATCCAATGAAATTTTATTGTTCGACCGTTCAAAGAATTGTTCTGAGATTTAAAACTCTCCACAATATTTTCAACGCTCCAATCAATATTTCAATGCCTTGCCAGAAACATAATTTTTAAAGTGTCGATAAGATGACTATCAAGGGAGAGTCTTTATTCTTTATTTTTAGCGTTCGATTGTTTTTACAGCTTTAAAAGTAATCGCCATAAATGGTTAGATGTATTAATAATGTTTTCATCATTTCTCATTCATCAGTACATGATTGAACTTACCACATTTTATCTTTCCTTTAGTACAATGTCAACATTAAACCGCAAATGAATTTTTGTTGGGACGAACCTTCTTAATTTAGCCTCAAAGGTTAAAGATCGACATCAAATCATCCAGCTTAGCATCTATACAAAATCATCTTCAGCTGATGCAAAATTCCTCAATAGACTGAGGAATGATCAACGATAAGGAAGTTTCATCGAAAGTATAATGAGGAATTCTTTAAAAAAAAAAGGGGGGGGGGGGCAGGAGGGTACCTCTCTCCCCCTCATACACCCTTAACCTCCCACCCCTTCCCCATCCCCCTCCTTTTCTCCCTTCCCTTCCTCCCCCTTCCCTTCCCTTCCTCCTCTCCCTCCTCTTTCTCCCCCTTCCCTCCCTACTCCCTCCCCTCTCCCCTCCTCCCGCCCCTTCCTCCCCATCCCTTTCACCCTGTCCACCTTAAAAGGACAACCGTTGAGCGAAAGTCAAACAAAACCCAAATCAGAACCCAAACAAAATCATTAACCATTGGGCATATGAAGCGTTGAAAAAAGATAACCAAATACTCTGTAAAAGTGCAAACGTGAATCCCCAATGGAGACGAGATCATGTACCCGGGAAGAGTTAGTATCTCCTGCTTGCTATAGAAACACCGTCATATAAGCCATGCCGAATATGTCAAAGTCGACGATATTTCGTAGCTTACGTATGACCGACTCTGGGTGAATGTGAGTATGTAGTAACTACACATTTGCTACGATCGTTCTAAATAATCGTATTTAATATCGTAGATCTTTTTATACAATTTGTACTTGTCTGTCGGTGTTTGTTCTTTCTTTGCAAATGAAATAGAAGAGCCGCATATAGGACTCGCTTGATTTGTCCCTCTGCCAATCTGCCTGGAAGTCACACTTTCACATACTCATAGCCAATCTAATTAAAATTCAGCTCTGAATCTGAAAATTCAGAGCTGAATTTTAATAAGATTGTCTTAAATACGAATAATTACCAAATGTGTTTGTTTATCTGATTCTAAGCATTTTGATTGGTTGATCACATTTATTGCGACTTCCGTTATGAGATGATAAAATGTCAAAATTGACCGGAACTACTTTCACACTAACGCAACTGAAATCAAGAATATTGTCTAACGCTTGAAACAATACAAGTGGTCTCAAGTAATCCATTAAAACTAGAGACAGTTCCATGTGTCGACTCATAAACATCACAGCACAGTACTGTGAATGTTTGCAGAGATTACATCGGTTGCTACGCGCATGATTTGAAAACTGCAACAAGTGAACATGAACGGCAGTTTGTTTCCAGGGAAATTTTGATTGACCTATTAGAAATGCATGAAAAAAACTTGTCCTTTATTTTTCTAAAATCATCGAAATTAATCTAATACACATGGATATGCAACATGTAGGATGAATAAATTTGAAAGTAGCTTACTGTAGTACTGAGCAAAAGCTATGCAAACGCGACTTACCAAACTTGTCATTCAGATTTCGTTCTGATTCCTTAGAAATAATTTACAGCTGATATTCCGATACCTGTAGATCTTAACAACGTGTTTTTTCTTCACACATAAGATCTACAGGTACAAGAAATGCAGTCTGAGAGTCCGTAAAAATCCCAACACAAATTGCTTCATGTTCTATCATGTTGGTCTTCATGTTGGTGATGTCCCATCCAAGATAGATTTTATTAAATGTCGCGAAGTACTAAAGGAAGCCTTAGATAACTATACCAAACGATGGTGTAAATCGGAAGGAGTCGAATCGCATTCTCTGAATGACTGGAAAAACCTCATTTTGGACATTACTGACATTCGAATAGACAACTTCCACAAAAATCCTCATCTGTTTGAAAATCCAAGTTCTAGATCTGAAAGATATTTTAAATCCAAATTACGTAATTTACATGAAAAATTTGTCTTCGCTCCTGCAGATAAAGCAGCCAACAACACCATAATCATATGAAAACTTTACTATATTTCAACTTTAGTTTCGGAACTTTCGTCTACAAATACTTATATTAAAAGCAATGAAAGTGTCCCTAACATTTTGAGCAAACATAACAGTGAAATTTCATCATTCAACATCCCTATTTCTAAATTGGATCTTCCTACAATATACTGCATACCAAAACTGCACAAATCTCCTTACAAATTTAGATACATTGCTAATTCTAGCAACTGCTCAACTACAAGTTTGTCTAGACATCTGACGTCAGCCCTCACGGCGGTAAAGGAACACGTTGCAAAATATTGTGAAACTGTTCTTAACAGGAATGATGTAAATTTATTTTGGTCTATAAAAAATTCCGGGGATGTGATTGACAAAATGAAATCTAGAAATTTTCAAGCCAATACGATTTCTTCATACGATTTTTCAAATATGTACACCACGCTTCCTCACGACAAGATCAATGATCAATTGTCCAAACTCATTAAATGGTGCTATAATCGAGAGGGGAAAACTTATATTTGTACATCTGAATCGAAGGGTTTCTTTTCCGCTACAGAATACAAATCATACAAATCATGGACATGTAGCGACCTGTGTAGTGCCTTGTCCTTCCTCTTGGACAACATTTATGTAAGATTTGGTGAGAATCTCAACAAGCAGGTTACAGGGATTCCTATGGGTACAAATTGTGCGCCTCTTGTTGCAGATTTATTTTTATACACATATGAAAAAGAATTTATTCAAAATCTTCAAAAGCAAAGAAAACATGATGATGTGAAATGCTTCATTGGTACTTCTATATACCTGGATGATATTCTTATTATCGATAATCCTGTTTTTGAAAAGTATAAAGATGTTATTTACCCACAAGAATTGACTCTCAACAAGGCAAACTTTACAGACACAGAAACACCATTTTTGGACCTAAATATCAAAATTTGTCAATGGAGAAATTCATACAAGTGTATATGACAAACGAGATGATTTTGGATTCAACATAGTAAATTTCCCCTGGCTTGACGGTGATGTCCCTAGATTACCGTCATACGGTATCTACATTTCACAGCTCATCCGGTATGTTAGAGCATGTACTGATGTTTTGGATTTTCATAATAGAAATCTACAAATTACAAAGAAACTTTTAGGTCAAGGTTTTCGCTTTCACAAACTAGTAAAGACTTTCTGGAAATTTTACAAAAATTATGATCAACTTCTTTTGAAATTCGGACCCATACAAGCAACGGAGTATATTACTTTAGGTATTTCACAACCTGCATTTTATGGTGACATAATTAACAAAATAAGAAGGATCAAAGGTAGACAGCATATGTATCGAAAATGCGTCAGAGTCATCAAACGCCTTTTATACCGTGGATATGATCCAAATGTCACCAGACGGACACTAAGCTTGGTACTTGACCAATATACAGTCTTGTACAAGCGCATTCTTAAGACTTGCACTCTGACTGACTGTGACGACGGGACTCCATGACGGGCCCTGTCCAAACCTCCTTAGAGAAGACAGGACCCCGACCACCTGTCTTCTCTGAATGTCAGTCGGACTCCTCGGGTGATAACATATATGAGCTCACTACAGCCGGCAGAGCACGGACTGTATTACGCACGTCCTCTTTTTATATCCATTTACATATTCATCTGTGTTGCTTGGACCCCTGTGTTTTACGGTCTTGTTTGTGTGGTGTGGTCATCTAACAGTGAGGAGGTTGTTTTACACCATAATTGTGCGTTCTTCGAGACCTCTGGGAAATCGGAATAGTGGGAGGGTTGTGCGCACGTAATCCAGGATAACCACACCGTCTGCTATTTACGTGGCAGATGGCCGTCCTAAGTCGGCACCGGTTGCCCATTGGTCTCGTTGGTTTATGTGTAGTCTTTTATGTTTCATGTTTCTATGTTGTGAGTTGGTGTTCCTTGTCCCTTTTGCGTCTCTTTCTGTGGGTATCTGTTCTGTGTTTTTTGCATGGGTGTTTTGGGGTTTTGCTGTGGGTGCTGCAACCTAGTGTTGTTGGAGATCCCCTCCTTTCTTCTACTTTCAACTGTCATGTCTGCTGCCTTCGATGAACAACGCGTCACAAATAACGTCATAACAGTACAGAAGTAAGTGCAAATAGGTAAAACATGCTGAGGTTCTAAAGGGGGAAATGCCTTTTTCCATGTTTAATGTCGGCTTGCCTTTTTTCCCTCTCGAACATTTTTGTTGTTAGGGAACTAGTTCGTACCAGTTTAATATTTTCATACGCCACGTACACAATTGTTTATTTTCCTTAGAATTTGTACGAATTCGGAATAAATTCATATGTTTGGTAATTATAAGTATTGAATGTTTATTTTTGCCATTTTATTGGATGATGAAATGTCAGTTGTCGTATCACAAATTTTGCGTAAAACCGCTTCGCTACGCTACGCGGTTTTACACAATTTGTGATACGACAACTGACATTTCATCATCCAATAAAATGGCAAAAATAAACATTCAATTCTTAAGTACATCAGCTTGAAACATCAAACTAGTAAGAAGGGTCAAGCATGATGAGACTTCACACCAAACAAAGGTCAAGGTCATGGTTACATATACGACAGGCGGCAGAATTGCCTCTACCAAAGAAGCATGGCTTAATTTTTTGTGTTGTGCATATTTTGCCATTGATTATACAATTGAGCCATCAAAAGATCTCTTCCCTTGTTTTTCATTATTACGTAATAGAAAATGCGACATATTTGCACCTGATTGCACACAATCCATCGGTGGTTTCTGAAAAGGTGATATTAAATATTTTGAGTCTTCAAACTTTTGACACTTTGGTAAGCATCATTAACGAGGAATCATTATGTTAAATCCATTAGTACGAAAAGCATTCTCTCTGTTTGAAATATTTACATATTGTCATTAATCTTGTATATGTCAGTAAAACAACAGATCAAATGCAAACATTTGAACAGCTAAAAGTACCTGACTTAATGTTTATGTACTCTTGATAGTGACTCTTCTCTCATTGAACACATGAAGTAGAAAGAAGCAGAATATAGTGGTAAATTAATATTTGATTTTAATAAAATTTATCATATTTCATTGATGTTATTGAGTTTGATTTTATTGTATTTCTGCCAGAAGGTAGATGTCATAGAGAGATAGAATTTACAATGCTCTTGAGGATGTTAGGCAATGAATGAGACAAAGAAGATCCTGACGACAATCTCAACAGGGACCCGATGCAACTTTCGAATGTAAACCCCTCCTCGGTAAGACAAGTGTTTTCTCAATCTCCTAAGTGAAAAACAGCAAGGTTATCCATTTTTTCATCTCGTTTCATGTTCTAGGTACCCGGGTAACGCATTGGTGAGGAGAGTAAATCGAACCAAGGTATAATCCATGTGTTCTAAAACGTGGGTTCTGTAGCATCACATCCCACCCATCCTTCTATGTCTTTCGGTACATTTTTGGACATAGCTTTCACACTCTTTGGTCATATTACATTGTTTAGATTGAGGATCACTGACGAGGGTAAGTACCCGAAACGTGCATGTCTGGTCCATGCTGAAAATTTATCTGTTCTTTAATAATGCTATTGAATTCGAAGACGTTAAACATTTGTACCACTTGGTAAGTGTCACTGCTGGTGGACCAGGAGTCCCCGAGGGCACATGTAGCCAAGTTCGATCAACTTTGGTTGATCGTTTCTTCAACGCATTCAAAAAATTCTGTTATCAAAATTTCTTGAAAGTTCTAAAACTTGGGTTCTGTAGCATCATATCCCATCCATCCATCTACCGTATAACCAGAAATTTTCGCGAGTATCAAATTTCGCGATTTAATGGCGAAATAGGGTGTCTTTATTTTCGCGAGTACAATTTTTCGCGATTCCTAAATTAGAAACAAATATGTACATATTTGTACCTTTTGTTATTGAAGTTTTAGTTATTTCTTTCATGAGATCATATTCCTTTCACTGCTCTTTACGTCTAATGAGGAAAAATGATCAATGCCAGGCCCCTGTACAATTCAAAGAAATGTAACGAATATACCAATTTTTGAGCAACCTTATCAAACACATTTTTTTCGCGAGAACAATTTTTCGCGATTACAAAGCACTCGCGAATAAAGCGAAAATTAGTATCTCGCGAAAATTTCTGGTTATACGGTATGTCTTTTGGTACATTTTTGGACATGACTTTCACACTCTTTGGTCATATTACATTGTTTAGATTGAGGATCACTGACGAAGGTTAAGTACCCGAAACGTGCATGCCTGGTCCATGCTGCAAATTTATACCTGCTGTGCTTAAATGATGCTGCTGAATTTGAAGACGTTTAACATTCATAATTCACCGCTTCAACCGTAACAAGTATTGTTGGAGGAGATGTTTTTCGAACAGCTTGGAACCGTTGAGAACAGTATCGATATAGACATCGAAAAGGTAACCATCATGCAAAGATAATTAAGTTTGAAATTCAAAAAGATATAAGGCAAAATCATTAGAATTTCCATTGTAACATTTACGAACCCCAGAACATCCGCTAGTCGATTGTTTCAGCTATTCATTCGCAATTCAGAATATCACTGATCATTCTGAAAAGAGGGATCTCAAATGACAAATATTTGTACCTTGTTTTCTTAGTACTAATGCACTCTCTATCTAAGAGTTTCAGGGGCAAAGAAAATGCTAAAATTTCATTTATGTTTCGTTCTATTTTGTATCTCTGAAAATGAAAAAAAAAATTACATGGGGTTGACATGTGGTTATTTATGTTCTGACGCTTTTGTAAATATTGATAGACAAGAAGTTGTTAAGGAAATGTTTACTCCATTAGTGTAAGTCCCGATTCGAAAGGCAGTCTCACTGTATGAAACATTTACATATTGTCATTAATCATGAAAGGTCGGGTAAAACAAGAGATCAAATGCAAATATTTGAACAGCTAATACTACCTGATTTAATGTATATGAAAGTCTAATAGTTACCCTTTCCTCATTCGACATACCAACATGAAACAAGGGGTCTACCGGTATATGAATATTTCATATTGAAACGAACAAAAAATATATATCATTTAATTAACCAGATTTGAATGCTTATATCATGATTATATTTTAATTCAATCAGGGGCTTTACCAAAAATTATAATCATTATCATCACTATATTTTTTTTTTCAATTTTTTCATCCACAATGATACTATACATGAATGCATTTGGTATAAAGCACGACATGGATTAGAAAAAACTCGAAGCTTTTATCAATTCTTCTCCCAAAACTTCTTATATATTGTGGAAATGGTAAAAGATCGCGAGAATGATAAACAATGATCAAACAAAAGTCAGGATTGCTCTGTGTAAGAAATGGAGAATCTGTCTGCCAGGTACATTCTCTGATTCATAAACTTTCCTTCGTTGCCATCCTATATCATGCCAATAAAAAGGAAATACTTTAATCCCATAGGATCAATACACAGTCGCTGTAATTCACATGACGTAACGAGGTACCTCTCTCTTCAAATGTGTTGGCAAATTTACCACACTTCAACAATAAAACAACCTGTAAGAGATTTCATTATAAAGGAAGGTTATGTTTAATATTGTTTAATTTAGCGATAGACTGCTAGCCATTAAACAACATATTTGAATAGACATATTGATGAATACAGCAAAGGTAAACAGTGTGATGTTGATAATTATTCAAAAGGAGCAGTGCCACGGCTTTAGATGAAAATCGAAAAATCGCTTTGCTCGGCAAATAAATGTGACGAATGAAAAAAGGGATTGAATGCAAATCACCTGGTGAAACTCAAGTCGATAATTCCACACTAAGTAAATGTAAAGACTTGGAAAGTCAATGTTGCAAGTTGGATTTGCAATTTTGTTTGCTTTGGAAGTCTATACGGGGAGACAGGAGATATGACCTTGGCTCGGAAATGCCAATATCGTGGCTATGTTTCCTTTGAAATTTTATTTTGTGGTGAAGGAAGTTCAAGATGAGGAAACCGAGATTGAGGAAATCAACCGTCATTCCCCATCCTGCCATGAAAGTTAAAAAACAAAATAAAGTTGTAGAAAATCAGCTGGAACAGACTCTGAATCATTTTGAGCATAAAAGTAAGGTACAAAGTGAAAGGCTTGAGCAATCTATAAGGAATCTACAGAAGCAGATAGAGCATTTGGAGCATGAAAAAGAACGGACGATAGTTCCCAGAAAATCCATAGGAGATTTCTTTGGTGGACGACTTTCAGTTACTCCTGACACACCAAAGAGGGAACGACGGCGGGCATTCTCTTGTGACTTCGGTTCTCCTGGTAGGGATAGAGGAAAAAGACATATATGTCGATATTTTCCGTGTGTATTACCTACTTCTTATCACACAATTGGTTTCCGACTGGATCCGAGTAATACGGAATGGATTCCTTGGAAAAAATTACGCAATGACTTACATGACGTCACCATGTCTGCAATCAACAGTTCCACACTAATGAATGCTGGAGTGTCTCGTCTGCGAGCAGAAAGGCGGGAAGAATTACTCAAAATGGAGATGGAGAGTAGAAGGAAACGGGTGGAGGAGGGTAAACCCCCGTCCTGGGCTACAAATTACGGAAAACCCGTCTCAATACGCAGACTGAAATATCCCGTGCGACTTGATCCTTTACCTTGAGTGTGTCCTCATAAATTGTTGTTTTGACTTTAGTTTGTTCCTGGTGCATTTTGGAGGTTTGACACGGTACGCATGTATTGAGTACTTTTTGCTCAACTGTATATTTTGAGTTCTTTGAACTTTTAATTCCAACTTAATGAGTTCTTTGAACTTTGATTCCAAATAAATGTAATTGTCGTTTTCGTAAGTTCAAATAATTATAGGATTTTCTCTTTCTTTCATAGCCATATGACCTTTTCTGAACTTCAGGAAATATTTAAATGCCTTCCCTGAGAAGTGTTACTATAACTTTTATTAAATGTATAATACATGTCTGATACGGAATTGTTTTTAACATCGCCAAAATCAAATAAACAGGAGGTAGTTATGTGGAAATTTGTAACAATGGTACAGACACGGATCATTCTTTGCTATCTGTCATTACCGTGTATATTGATCATGTCTTTTGATCACTGACGAAGGTTAAGTACCCGAAACGTGAATGTCTGGTCCATGCTACAAATTTATCTGTTCTTAAACGATGCTATTGAATTTGAAGACGTTCAACAATTGTAACGGTGGTGCCGGTAGTCTAGTTGCCAAATGGCTATTTTGGGGTGAACCCAAAAAAATGTTACGCACAAAATGTTTTTGCATGAAAGTGATGTTAATACTCTCTACTTTGATAATCCGGCTGATGCCACTCTGGCATCCTTGGGCATTTCGAAATTTTTGGGAAAAAAGGTAATTTTTCAACGAAAACCGTTGAAAATTGGAAATACACAATTACTTTGTCCATGTTGTAGCTAGAACAACAAATTTGGTATCAAAAGAACAGCAATGCCATTGCCTTTAAGTCCCAAGCTCAGTTTATCAATTTACTTGTCCATAAAATGGGGAAAACTATGCATTTTCGATGAAAACCCGTTGAAAATTGGGAATATGTCATATCTTTTTTCATACCCTAGCTAAAATAACAATTTTGGTACCAAACGCACAATAAATGTATTGCCTTTTATTTTAAATATCAGATTAGCAATTTGCAAGTACGAAAATGGGGGAAAGAATGAATTTTGAATGAAAAATCGCTGAAAATTGGGATATTGCAATGTTTTTTCCATGCTGTAGTTAGAACATTTACACTCTCTTATTACCATTTATTCTACTCTAGATATATCATTCCAAATAGTATAAATGTCCTAGCATCATCTTACATCATCACGCATCATTTCACGAAAAGAATGTTCCATTTTAATTGCATAATTAATACATTGCTTATTTGATGTTTAATGTCGTGTTTGCTGTTCCCTGCCCGTTTGGTTTCTCTTTCTGTGTTTGTCTTCTCTGTATTTTTACTTGAGGTGTTTTGATGTGTTGATATTGGTGCTGCAACCCAGTTTTGTTGGATATCACCTCCTTTCTTATTGCCTTGTTTTTTCATCAACATGCAATTGTAATTCTTGTGTGCAGCTACTTCTAACAACAAAGAACCCCTCTTACATGGTTGATCAAAATGCCTCCTTTGCATCGTACTCTGACAATTTTCTACTCCAAAACATTTACAGAATTAAAGAAAATTGAGCACAGAATTTGTCACATCTGTTGGTTACACAGCTCAGATTTCATGTGCGACTACAACAAATCAACAGGATACTAGTAACAGATAGAGGTTCAGACGCAATTGGCAAAATATTATCACAATAAGTCTCAACATTTATTTTAAATTTAGTTCTTTCAGCAGATCCAGGTTTGATCTTAAGAATGTTTCCTTATGCATGGCTAAAAATATTTCGTTTTTCTTGACATTTTATCGAAATTCTTCAATAAATAAAGTTGGTGGTAATGGTCATCCAAGAGTTTTGAACTCTGTGAGGAGGTTTTTTTTACACCATAATTGTGCGTTCTTCGAGACCTCTGGGAAATCGGAATAGTGGGAGGGTTGTGCTCACGTAATCCAGGATAACCACACCGTCTGCTATTTACGTGGCAGATGGCCGTCCTAAGTCGGCACCCGTTGTCCATTGGTCTCGTTGGTTAATGTTTAGTCTTTTATGTTTCATGTTTCTATGATCTTGTCCCTTTTGCGTCTCTTTCTGTGGGTGTCTGTTCTGTGTTTTTTTTTGCAAGGGTGTTTTGGGATTTTGCTGTGGGTGCTGCAACCTAGTGTTGTTGGAGATCCCCTCCTTTCTCTTATAGCCCATTTCATTCAATCGTACACTGGACCTGACATCAGATATACTGTCTAGATTCTTTTCAATATCTGAATTAACTTCTCTCAAATTTGACACGGAACACCACTTCAAAAGATTTCCCACAGAACAACCTTTGTCTCTCCTATACCATCATATGTTGATGGTATCCATCATCATGATCTGTTCGCAATACCTACATCTTTAGAATAATTGTGTAGAATGCGAGTTCTTAATCAATCGGATTGCTTTCTCGATCAAATGATTGCAAGTACATGTAATATCAATCAGTTGCACTTCATTTCATGAGATGTAGCTTTCTTGACTGAATCTTTTATGTCATTGTGATCGTAAGTAGGAGTCAATTGAATACCACTTAAATTTGCTCTCTGCAAAGTAATAGCAATTTCAAGTTCAGAAAATAGGGCCAGGGGAGCTGCTGGAGAGGATTTTGGCTGTGCCATGAAGTCACTTTAATTGAAAGCATCACTGATGAGGATTTTTCTATCCGAAACACGTGTCTGGTGCAGTAAAATTGGTTTAAAACTTTCTTCAAGAAGGTAGATAGCTGGAACACTTATCATTGAACATCTGAAGTGTTTAGTTATTTTTAGAATTATATGACCAGAAACAATCAAGGTATTAATTCTGCCATTGAATGGTCAGTTGATACACCAGAGCCCTGCATACATCAATCGATCACAAGCTCCTAGACATTCTTGTCGAATAGATAACCTGGAGCTTATTTTAAGAACATATTTCGAAGTTGAAAAACTGAAGTTATCTTTTTTACATTGAACAATGTCACCACTAAGCAGGTCTTTAAGATCCACTTCAAGGATTGAAAACAACTTCACAACCCTGGCAGAAATCATCTATGTTAAACATCTTCAAATTCATTAGCATCATTTAAAAGCAGATTAGTTAACAGCGAGGACTAGACATGCACGTTTCGGATATTTAACAATCGTCATTGATCCTCAATCCAAACAATGAAATATGGCCAATATTGTGTGATAATTATGTCCAAAATATAAGACGTGGCAAGATGACTAGGATATGATGCTACAGGACCCAGGTTTCAGAAATTTGTGACAATTTTGCAAACAGAATTTTTTTGAATGCGTTTGAGGCAAAGGAGGGGATCTCAAACAATAGCAGGTTGCAGCACCCTTAGCAAAACCCATAATGCAAATAACACAAAGCAGACAAGCACAAAAAGAGACGCATAAGGGACAAGGAACGTCAACGCACAACACAGAAACATCAAACAGAAAGGACTACACATAAACCAACGAGCAACCGGTGACGACTTAGGACGGCCATCTGCCACGGAAATAGCTGAAGGTGTGGTTATCCTGGATTACGATTTGAAGAAACGACCAACCGAAATTGATCAAACTTGGCTACATGTGCCCTCGGGGACTCCTGGTCCGCCAGCAGTGACACTCACCAAGTGGTACAAATGTTAAACGTCGTCTTCAAATTCATTAGCATCATCTAAAAGCAGATTAATTAACAGCGTGGACAAGACATGCACGTTATGTATCATAGACAGTAGCCGCTTCCTTTTGAACAATGTGTCTAATTTCACCCACGTCTTCCAAAAGCTTGCTACAAGACTCCATGTACTAGTAAATTGTTTTTCTTAAAACTGTTGACTTGAATACACATATCTTTGTTCTAGATTTTCTCTAAACGTTTTGCATTTTTCAAAGTCCCAACTTTGTATGGAAAAAAACCTTCAAAAATCAAAGTTTTCTCCCTCATTCTTCTTCTCCCATTTTATTTATGAGCAAGTTGCTAAATACGTATTCAGAATAAAAGACAATAACAAAAACCTTTATTTTGGTACCATAATTGCAGAACCTGATACTACAGTTTGAAAAAGTCCTTGCAGTTTGCAAATTTTCAGCGATTTTTCATCAAAGAGTAGTTGTTTTTCCCAATTTTTCGTACCAGCAATCTGCAAATCTGACTTCTGTATTAATTAAAATGAAAGGTAATAAATTTATTGTGCGTTTGGTACCAAAATTGTTTATTTAGCTACAGAATAAAAAAAAGATATGGTGTTTTCCCAATTTTCAACGATTTTTCATCGAAAATCCATAGTTTTCCCCATTTTATGGACAAGTAAATTGGTAAATTGAGCTTGCGACTTAAAGACAATAAAATTGTCGTTCTTTTGGTACCAATTTTGTTGATCTAGCTGCAGCATGGAAAAAGTAATTGAATTTTTCCTATTTTCAACGGTTTTTCTTCGAAAAATTCCATTTTACCCCAAAATTTCGAAATGCCCAAGGATGCCAGAGTGGCATCAGCCGGATTATCAAATAAGAGGGTATTGACAACACTTTCATGCAAAAACATTTTGTGCGTAACAAATTTTTGGGTTTCGTGAATGGCACCTAGACTACGGGTTCACATTGGTCTTTCTCAGATTTTATGCAATGTCATCCATGTTTCATGTTTGGTGGGGACTGGTTTAATTTTTTTGGTTGTCCAGACCGTTATATTTGGGTGTTTGGTGTCTCGTTGTCCCGAGTTGTTTGTCTTTTGTTTATGTCTGGTTTGGTTTGTTTTTTTTTTATCTGGCGTTCGTTGCATCCTGAGGGTGTGTTCCGCTGTGTTCAAGTGCAGGATAGTCTCATTAGAGATCTTTTCCACATTACAAACATAGCTTTATTTTCAACGAGGTGTAATTAAGTACAGCATCTTATTTTCGAAATATATCTTTTAAAAAGTTGTAGAGTCTATGCTATGCGGGTTGATGGAGTGATGTATCCTGAACGATGACGTAATCTTACTACATATTCTTACTAAAATTATTCTCTTGTCTTTCGAATGTTAAACGTCTTCAAATCCAATTGCATCATTTAAGACCAGATAAATTTGCAGCATGGACCAGACATGCACGTTTCTGGTACTTAACCCTCGTCAGTGATCCTCAATCTAAACAATGTAATCTGGTCAAAAAGTGAAAGTTATTATGTCCAAAATGTACCGAAAGACGAAGTGCTCGATGGTCCAACTCAGCTTTCCCAGGAAAGTCTTTAGGACACACATTGCCCAATACAGCGCACTACCAGACATGTATGATCCGGATATTCAGTTCATATCAATGGTAATTTTGTTATTAAAACGTCTCCTTGGGTCAGCGCCGGGTAAATATTGGTCTCTCTCGCTTTGTATATAATTTAGAAATATTATCAATATTGAAAAAAAATGTAATGTGTACCACCTGTCGATCAGTAATGATCGTGGTCGTAATAGAAGAAAACCATAATATTATACCGGTATTGAATGAGTGGAGAGCGAATTTTAAATTTTGACCTAAAATATGTATTTCATGTTTCATGTTCTCATATGTCTCCTCTAATTGTTTGTTGGTCCAAATGGTATGTGCGTTTCGTTTTCTCTTGTTTTTTTTTTTCGTGAAGTTGTTTTGTCCCATGTCCATGGCATATTGCAATTATGTGGGTTTGTTCAAGGCGGTTTTACTTGAGATCTTCTCCATAGCCTTATTAGTGGCGCTTTATGACATCATGGATAATTCGACCGCATTATGTTTGAGAATGAGTTCATAATTATAGCAGTGGAAGATGACACGATAATGAATAACGAAACTGTTGGAGAAACACTCAGGTATGACAGTGTGATTTGGATTCTTTTTTATCATGTTAAGTTATAGAAGTATTGCAAAATAACTGAAAGCATTTTAAAATGGTGTCGATGATACACATCTTCAAATTTATAGTATCATTTAAGAAAATTTAAATTGCAGCATGGTCCAGACATGCGCCTTTCGGGTAATTAACCCTCGTCAATGATCCTCAATCCAAACAATGAAATATGGTAAAAAAAAATACCGAAAGACGTAGAAGGATGAAAGGGATATGAGGCTACAGGACCCATTTTTTTCAGAAATTTCGTCAAAAGTTTGTGAACAGAAATTTTCGAATGCGTTTGAAGAATGAATCATGCATGATTGGTTAGTATGCTGATGTTGTCGGGTACAAGTTTTCTTACTTTAGAAATTTAAGATACATGTCTTCACATTGATATACCTATCTCCTAACATAAAAACTAATCAAGATCAAACATGGAGTTGATGCAATCAAACAATGGCGAGACATTGATTTAAGCTTTCGTCTTGAAAATCAATATTGAAGCAACAGAAAATGGCAATTTCAAGCTGAGGATTAAGCGTGAAAAATATTTGATGTACATCAATGTACTTTTCCTACTTTTGTTTCAAAATGAGGGGTTTGTGTGATTAATAGAATACAGAATAGAAAACTGCACATATGGGAAGGAGGGCAGGGTGAAAGGGAGGGACAGGAAGGGGGACAGGAGGAGGGAGAGGGGGAGAATGGAAGGGAGGGGGAGGTAAGGGAAGGGTGAAAATGAGGGGAGAGAAGAGGGATGGGAGGAGAAAGTAAGGGGTGGGAGGGGGAGGAGAAAGATACCCCCTGTCCGCACCCAAATGGGCACGCATCCAGCTCACTCATTGCCCGTCTTTGACGATACCAAATGGAATGGTTCAGTGCAAATGAAAGTTTGAAAATACAAATGAGCATATTTTGACAATATTCCTAACTTGATTTTGCAATCAATTGTATCAGCATCATTAAAATAGCATACATTCATCTGAACAAAGAAGGGTGGAATATTTGTATTCATATTATTGATAATTTAGCCCAAGGAATATACGCAAGTTCATTTAAAGGTCAACTAATAGATATAATATTTTCTTCACACGTTAAAAATCACTATGATTCAGTTTAGGTATACTGATCCGCATTTGATTGTACAACTACCTGTGGATTAGATAGGATGGTAGACACGTCTATGACATATATTTTATAGTTGAAAGAAAGGTAAAACAAGTGCTCTATTATATAGACGCATCAGACATTTCATATAAATGCGTATGGATACAATCACTGCCTTTGAAGTTCCAATTTATTATTCATGATACCCTGAACACACTTTCCTAATCATTTTTTTTTCAAATGAAAGGTGATTGATTGAATGTTTCAATATAAGCGGTCCATTCTGATGTGCACAAATTGAATGGTCCATGGTACCTGGGTCTCTAACAATCTAATGACTTTCAGAGTACCCTGCAGTACGTAGAGAATTATCATTATGAAGAAAATAGAAATGCCCCACTCTGTTGT
This sequence comes from Pinctada fucata, assembly GCA_028142955.1. Taxonomy (NCBI): domain Eukaryota; kingdom Metazoa; phylum Mollusca; class Bivalvia; order Pterioida; family Pteriidae; genus Pinctada; species Pinctada fucata. The sequence goes on along the minus strand of AP027107.1, from coordinate 25,220,465 downwards.
CATTGCTATTAGGTCTTTTAGTTCCCTTTTTATTTGGGACGGTATCTGACGTAAATTAAGTGTGATGCCATCAAATTCTATGGGAACATGCTTCAAATATGACGTAGATCTACTTTTCTATTTCTATAGGAATTTCATAACGTCAAAATGTGTTCACGTCAGATACCGTCCCAAGAGGGAAGTAACTCTGTAATGACGGGATACTGTAAACGAGGTTATTTTCGCGGGGGGGGGATTTCGCGATTTTAACATCAAAACTCTTCGCATGGGGGAAATATTCGCGATATAAATGTCTTTCCCATTGTAAAAATGTAACGGGGATAATTTTGCCAGGGGGAAATTTTCGCGAAATCCCTTTATTCGCGAAAAACGCGAAAATTACCCCCACGCGAAAATTTCCACGTTTTCAGTAGATTAGCCTTCTGGACAGAGATGTCTAAAGACCCTGCAACAGACATGCATGTTTTGGACGACGAATCTTCATTTTTCAGTGAATATTAGTCAAACACAAAACCCAAAAGCAGAATCCAAAAATCACAGCTGACAACATACACATTCTTAAAAATGATGCAACAATACAAAAATAGAAAGGTGATCCCCAAACTCGAAAAGAAACGAGACGAGAAAAAAGGACAAACAGACGGGGACAAGATAATAGCACCATATAATAACGAAGGACAACAGTAGCTAAATGAACAATATCGACAGAATTCAGTGTAAGAGCAGAATATATTTTAGATGGCGCCACTCAAATGCGGAATTGTATTAATTTGATAAAAAAATGAAAGGTAGCCGTCGCCAAAAGTCATTGGAGGAATGGTGCAAGGGTTTAATCCCCTGCATGTCCTTTGATAATGCAATGGCAGTTTTGATTAATGTGAAATTAAGATAGATAAAATATAAAGAGACAAAGCAACGTTTCAATGACCACAGCAACACACAACAAGGAATTGCACAGGGTAATTCGATCGGTAAACAAAATAACCGTTTAGGAGATCTACAAGAACAAGTGGAAACAACTAGACAACTTGTATTGATTAAGGTTATCATATTGAAATATATGTTTTATAGTAATGATTAAGTGCACAGCATGCGCATTTCAACAAGCAATGTATTATCAGTGATGCTCAATACCGAAAGAGAAGAAATCGAGATAGTCAACATTTGAGGAACAAAATTCTGAACATGACCTAAATTGAAGGCCAAAAAAGAACCAAAGACAGAGGTATGCATTTGGTGGTTGCTAATGTCAATTAAGGTGATCACTGATGGTAAATATATTCTTTTACAACCGGTGTGGTGTATTAAACATCTACATGGCAAACTGGAAAAACTCGTAAGGTTTCTTCAACAAACGTACCAGTTTCATTTATATTTACTTTTTTTCACTAGCACTGATGAATGAACAATTATCTCGAATAATTTTAATTGATTTCAGCTGTACTATTGTCGATGAGAGATCGCCAAACACAAAGTTGGAATTAAACGTGAATTGATTTGAGCTGGAAAAAGTCGAAATTTTAAAAATGTTTTTAGAGAAAATTTACATCAAAGTTTGTCAGGAGGAAAGCGCGATGTTTTTCTGTATACGGATATAAACAGATTTGAATTGAAAAGAGAAAGAAAATTAGAATAGATAAACCCCCTTGAGTTCCATGCATCTTATTTCAAAACAAAGCAATATCAAAATCGTCAGTTTAAAAATTAAATTTTTGATTTCATAAGATTTACTGGCTATGCCGTTGATTATGTCTTTTCTTTATAAAACCTTCATGGAAAAGACGTTACCAATGAACTCATTAAACAAGTCTGATGAACAGGAATTATTCCATTCAGAACGAACCATGCAGATGATAGAATCACATCCTTCATCGTTTTTCCTTTATCATTACCTTGGTGAACACTGGTATTCCATTCTTCAGAGTCTCATGTGATTATATCAGAAGCATGCAATGCTTTCTAGAAAGACACCTATCAATTCATTTATCGACAATTCAATTGATATCTTGGGTTTGTAAATTAATTTTTTGAAAAAATAAGATAATACGGAAATGTTCCAACTCTACACATTCTTAAACAAAATTTAAAACCAATTTCATTGCAGCAGACACGTGTTTTGGATAATAAAACCTCATCAGTAATGCTTCTAGCCAAATTGATTTTCTGACGCAGCCAAAATAAATTTCAGTAGCGCCCTCTAGTTTTACTTTTTTGAATTTCAATTTATACATTTTGCAAAGAGTGCACGGCTTCAAAGAACCATAAAGTTGCCAATCTGGCAAAATTCTGTTGTTGCTGTGAGGGCACCAGTTCCGTCATTTCTCGTGCAGAAGAGTGCTAAGCCACATAGACCAAGATCCAATGGTCACCGTGTTTCTATGGCTGTCTTCAAGAACTTTTTCGGACAATCAAATTGCTGACAAACTTCATTTAACAATATTTAATATTAAAAGTGTGTTTTTTAAACTATCCTCGCATTTTCTTGTTTGGGGATATCCTCCTTAACCTTATCTCAGGAGCAACAAATGAGTCAAAGAAGATCCTGACGGTAATCTCTACAGCACTCACAATAGAGCACAAAGTACGAACTGGAAACATGATAGTTAAGCATACTTCATTATACATGTATAACTATTTAATTATAAACCTGGAGGAGAACTTCTTGAAATACATGATTTGATTTACAATTTTTCTGTAATTGAATCGTGAAGGATCGCAGTTGCACATTTTCATATTATATCATGACAAAATAATGAGAATAAATGTCCTCTGTCCATAGAAAATGTGCTCTTGAAATTACTTTGAAATAATTTCAGATTCTTTTCATTTTGCATCAAATCAATAGCAAATCAAATTCACCCATGTATCATCCATTAAGGGGGGAAACGAACAAGGCATTGGAAAAATGAAAAAAGAGAAGCTGGCATTATGACATTATTTAAAAAAAAAAGATTTTTCAATGCTATGGTACGAATCGAAAAGAATTTGCCTCTTAGATTTTCATAAATTCTAATAGTACTTGTATATAGATGTACTGTTATCTATGAAAATTTTTCCTTATTTATCTTTATTTACTGTTGTAGACTAATTTATTGGTGTAGTTGTTTTGATTGGTTGTAAAGGTTCTGATCGATCATATTATGTCGTGTTTTTACCTTCATCTATCGATCTTGTTAATATCAAAGAACACTTAGATACGCCGTTACTTGAATATGACATGGTAATGGTCGAAGTGATAAAATATTGCTGTAAATCAATATTGAATCAATGTGATTTCTCAATTTCAACTTGTCAGAATGATATCTGTTTGAATTCAGCCACAGAATGCATGACAATTACCGCTATCTGTGATTCCTGGAAATTCCATGAAATGTACCATGACTACAACTTCATTTGTTTGTTCATAAAATTTGGTACATGAAACATAATGTCTTCAGAAGACATTGTCACTTTGAATGTTTATGGAAGAATTTTTGAAATTGAGAGGAGGGCAGTTTTACGACACAAACAAACACGTCTTGGAAGGATCCTCTCCGACCAAACCACATGTATGACAACAGATGCACCACGTGATTGTGTCCTAAGATTTTACCGTTCTATTGACGCATTCCAAGAAATTTTATCATTTTACGAAACTGGCGAGCTACATATGCCTTCTTCCATGTGTCCAAAGGCGTTCATAAAAGAGCTAGATTTCTGGGAAATAGACTTTGATATGATGGAAAAGTGCTGCAAGTTTAAAGTACTTTCTTTCTTAGAAAATCAAGAAAAAGTTGAAGATTTTCATAAAACACTTTCTTCGAGGAAAGATCAAAGTACTGAATGCAAGAAAAATTGTATTAGATCACGGATATGGGCAATCATCGATAACAGAGAAAACTCAATTTTCGCAAAGGTATGATTAAAACAGGTAAAATATTATTTGAAATAGATGATTTTCACGTTACCGCAGTAAACTTGAATTTCATCAAGTCCAATACCCGACATCACAATGTATGACGTAACGTTTTACTGCGACGTCTAAACAGATCTATGATGTCAAAATAAAAAGTAACGTCAAACGTTGTGATGTCGGGTCTTGGAGTGTTTAACATGCAAATCTAGCGGTGCTGTGAAATTGGTCAAATTATTGAACTAGATTCGATAAAAGCATGGAAGAATATTTAGAGTTTTGAAGACATCACGGATGAATGGTTATTATATTTTCATTTCGTACTTTTATTTCTGTGAAACGCTTTTTTGTATACTTATATCAAATTCCTTGCAACAATGACTCTGTAGCAACAAGATATCATCGAAATAGTTAGAAAACATGGTTTGCGTGGACAATAATGGAAATGAAACAGAATAATGAATTATTCATTTGCTTTTATGCTTCTTCTATTTTTAATTCATTATTTTCTGTAATTTTTATTGTGCCTGATGCCCTATGCCACTAGAGTTACAAGTCATGAAATGGATATCGATTTTACAATGTTCTGAAACCAGAAATTCAATCCATTCAAGAGAACAATTTTTGAAAAGAATGATAAGTGTAGAAAAAAAATTAATCCGGATATATATAATACACCTTTTCCTCTTGAACGACTATGTAGACCCCGAAAGTCAGGATTGTGTTTTATATCTGTTTGATACATGTCCCAGAGGGCACATTTAACCAAGAGCGATCATTTCTTCCACGCATTCAAAAATTTCTATTAACAAAATTTCTTGAAATGTCGAAATGCGCATGTTTGGTCCATGCTGCCAATTTATCTGTTCTTAAATGATGCTATTAAATTTGAAGGCGTTTAATATTGACATTATATCCGAAACATGGATGCATGTCATAGGACAATAGTTACCATTTTAGATTAATCCTCTCCAGGATTCTGCTCTATGGCAGCAGTTTTACAATATTTCTTTCGTCACTTAGACCGTACAGATAAAACTTATATCCGGTAAATTTGTTCATTTTTTCGGTTAGTCGCCTTGCCTTCAGAACGAATTCATTGCAGTTTGAGCTTGCCCTTAAATAGCGTATCAATTGTGATATAAATGTTGCTACTTAGGAAATGGAAAAAGTTGAAGACGTCCAGATTGTCATACATGTATATTGAAGTATTCATGTGACCATTTTCATCGAAAGGCAACATATAATCTAAGTATGAAGTAGAGTTTATGCTTTCAGTGGTTTCTTTCACCTCTGTTGAGATTGTTATCAGGATCTTCTTTATCTCATCTATATCACACGGATAGATTCTAAGGTAATCTTCAAAAGTTCGATTATTTATTGAGAGCATGTATGTATGTAAAATTGGATTGAATTGAGAAACATATATGCATGAAGATAAACAACATTAAATTATTTCTTTAAGTTATCATCTATGCTCTGTATTTACACATTTCAGATATACATGACGGTTGCGCTAATGTTTGTGTTGCTGTCCATCTTTAACTTAGCGGTCAGTACACTACCAGAATTCAAGGTGTCCCTCACAGCCAGCGAAATGAAAAGATATATGTCGTCAAGGGAAGGTGAAATAGACGATGACATATCAGAATACTTGGATTCACTGGATTTGGACGATTCTGCTTACGATAAGTGGCATGAATTTTACTACATACATTCTACTGTGGCGGACTTTGATGAATTCCTGACCAAAGTCAACGACTCAAGCTTGGACAATGAGACGTTAAACCAAATGTTCAGATTTTCAAAATTATCTCTTCCGCAAGTTAAAACGCGCATGCCTCTATGCGAGTACCTGGAGATTATTACCTTGACCTTCTTTACTCTTGAACTTATTTTAAGATTGGTTGTTTGTCCCGAGAAACTTGTCTTTTTCAAATCGGCATTGAATTGCATTGACATCATATCTCTATTGTCCACTTATACGTTTTTGATAATTTCCAAAACCTATTTTCATCTGCGTTACGAATCCGTATTAGTGCAATTGCTGCTCAACATCCAAGCGTTACGTTCCTTGAGGGTGCTAAGAATTCTACAGAACGTTGGCGTCATCATGGTTCTTCGTTACAGCCTGTTGTCAAGCCTGAAGGAACTTCTTATCCTTCTCATTTACACCCTTATAGCTGTCAATGTGTTTGCAAACTTCATACATTTGGCTGAAGAAAAGTATGATATAGGTACAATCCCAAAAGCATGGTATTTTGGAATCGTTACCATGACCACAGTTGGTTATGGAGATCTTCAACCGATGTCCACGGTCGGCAGATTTTTTGCAAGTATCGGTGCATTGTCTGGTATAATCCTTGTGGCTTTGATTGTGCCCATCATTGTGAACAACTACATGTCCCTATATCAAGTTGCTAATTTCGTGTGCCATCGATCTTCCGTTGAGAAAATCGCGAAAAAGAAAGAAACATCAAAAAAGAAGAAAAATCCGTATTGTCTACAAAAGATTTTACCATCTTCGAAATGATAACAAATTTAATACTTTGAGAGTTTTTTTTTTGTTTTGCTGTGGGTGCTGCAACCGAGTTTGGCTGAGATTCCCTCCATTCTTGGAAATTCTTGAGATTTTTTTTCTTTTTTTTTTCTTAAATTTTGTTTTAATAATGTCAATACTCAAATACCTCTATACATATATCCATAATGTCACATCATAAGCGTACGTACATGTGTACAGAAATTCAATTTGATTTTTTTAATATAAATACTTTACAGTTTGTTACAGTAGTACTTGTTTCTAGACATTAAAAATAATATTATTACATCGTATTAAAATAATTTTGACTACAATTTCTTTAATGCCTGATAATCTTTTTAATTACTCGATTTTTATGTTGTATTAATATCAATATGCTTTTAGAAAATTGTTATAAATAAGGCTTAAATGATGCTTTTGCAACCTTGTGTGGCTAGCTTACATTTGATACCATTTGTCTGTGCGTGTCACGTTCTTCACTCGTTCGAACACCCTTCCCTCCGCCCTAACAACCTCGTCGAATCTGATTTATGAATAATCTCGAATTGCTTTTTAATGGTATTAAATACGTTACATGGATCTGTTGCGACGGGTGTTGCATGCAATCAGGAGACGCTGACTCTCCCCGGGCACCTGGTCTCACTTCGGAATGTTGTTCATTCCGGGGTTCGCAACCGTTTCGATGGGAATTCTCACGATTTTGCTTTGCCTTCTCGGCTTTGAGACGGAATAACGGTTCGGTACTTCTTTGATGTTAATAACAGTACCATATTCTTGTCCTTCTGTTAAACATAATCCTTTTCCTATCCTGCATTCTAGTCTGCGATACGGATAACTTACTGAAACACAGTACTAGCTTATATTTCAAGAACGTTCTACATTAATTAACATCTAATTTGTTGTCACATGTAGCCAAGTTCGATCAACTTCGATTGATCGTCTGTCCTTTCAACGCAGTCCAAAATTTCTGTTACCAAAATTCTTGAAATTTCTAAAACGTGGGTCCTGTAGCATCGTATCCCACCCATCCTGCTACAACTTTCGGTACAGTTTTGGACATAATTTTGGTCATATAACATCGTTTAGACAGAGGATCACTGACGAGGGTTAAGTACCCGAAAGGTGCATGTCTGGTTCATGCTAAAAATGTATCTGTTATTAAAATGATGCTGTTGAATTGAAGACGTTTAACATTGCATGAAAACCTAATTCAACACATATGATATAATGCTTGCTAATGGCCTTTATCATTGTTTGAATTTTGTGTCGATATTCAATATTTTTCATTGTTGATGACTAAATGCGTCAATGGATCGTTAAGTACCCATTCAAATTTTCCATTAGTACAAATACATGCATTATACATATAAATGGCTATACATTTGCATTGTACTTAAATGCAGAGGAATGTACTTTCTGCTTTTGGAGATAATTATTCACTGCAGAATCACTTACAGCGTTTGCATTATTTATTTTTTAGCTGATGCAATTTTGCAATAACAATAGATTGTGGAATGATCTTTTGTATTCCTCATTATAGTACTGTAATATTCTAATATGACTTGATATTTTCTCCTTATACGCGCTGTAGAACTCGCCTGGTGTAAAATCTCCAACAAACTTCCAATGCGCTAAGCTCCGTCCATTCAAGTGCTAAAGAACTCGTCTGGTGTCCGCTAAACTCCGCCCATTGTCGTATACAAGACAATATTAGAATAGAAATAACAACTAGCTAGCCGTGGTTCATTGTCCAGTAATTCCCCACGTCACTTCGCTTTGCGGCTCGAAGATAATTTGATTGGTTCATGCGACTCGGATAATACTCCTTTCTTAATGAGATCCTCATGAATATTCATATCGAATCGAAAGCGAGGCTACCGGCGGTTCGTTACGAAGCACAACAAATATGGCGACTTTGACATACGCACGTGTACATTGCATCTCTAAGACGATGTATTTCCGTTACGTTTCACCCATATAGTGAAGGATATTATCAATGAAACATTAAAATAAGAAACTGAAGATAATTGAGGCAAAATACGCAGAGGGACCGTAGATTCTCCACTGCCGAACTAGCAAGTGCAGTACGTGTCAACTGCAGGAACAGGTCAATGCGGCACGACAGGATGAACGTGTCATGTGCACATGTGTCTCTCTACATTAAGCTGCAACTGCTGTCGAATAAATGAAGACCAGGTAAGCAGCTTAACTTCTCGCTATTGTAATCATATCCAAATCAATTGAAATGTCTAAACTCTTAACACTTGCAGGCTATGACCCCCCCCCCCCAAATATAAAAAGGGAGGAGGGGTCAATTATATGTATTTTACCCCTCTTCCCAAAATATTATTTAATTACAAATTGATGATAGAGTTACTAAAACTTTTATTTAACAATATGTAACATCGGGAATCTAGAAAATTTCCAGTGGAAGGATTCCAATCTTGATGGTCTTGATGAAATTTAAAAAGAAAATAAAAAATAAGGTTTTTTGGCGAGGGTTTTCCTGACCACTCTTACCAATCTCCAATCTAGATCTGGGCTTGTGTACTTAAGCCAAATATTCTTTTCTTTCTTGAACATATTTACTTCCACATGCATGTACATGTACAAAGAATATACTATACATGTATATTCTAAATCTGAAATTTTATTCTTACAGCGTACAGACAATATGAAAACTAGAGATGATTGATCAACGCGTAAAGCCTATGCCCTATAGGAAGTTTCTTGCATTAAGGAGAAAAAGGGTTCCAACTTCATTTATGATAAAGGTATGGTCTAATGTGTTTAGATAATTAGTACTAGGAATAATGTACAGTGTAACTTCAGAGTATTATTATTAAAATAAATTTTAAATCGAATTGTTTGAGATGTTTCATGCACTTTTATATTCTGTAAGATTTGGTTTTCTCATTTCACATTTCAAAATGTTACTTTATATACAAGTATTAATTTAAAAATGATTCACTTAAAAAAAATGTCATGTAAGATAAAAGTGAAGCATTTGTGTATGGACCATTTAGTATTTTCTTTGATTTATTTCAGGTCACACTACCTGCATGAAGCTTTGAATCTTCTTTATATTTGTGGGATGTGACTATTGGCATACCTTACCATGACATTTATGAATGAGTTCTGCAGCCAGAGATGTAGTCTAGTACATTATTAGTACTAATGTAATGTTGTGAAATTTCTCATAAACAAACATTTTATTAGATAATAAATAAACATCACAATTAGCCTTGTTTGACTGTTCCATGTACTTACATAATTGTTGAGAAATTTCAAAGGTTATTTGATAAATATAATAAAAACACATTGACTTCAAGGCACACATACTATTTTTTCATAATTAAAGTCTAGTACATTATTGAAATGTACTGGCAATAGGAGCAACTGTTTTGACCTTTTGGGGGGATTGACTTCTCAAAAAAAGATCTGGCTCAATTTTTTTTATCAAAAAAAAAAAAAAAACCAGAGAAAAAAAATCAGTGTCATACAATCAATGTTGATTTAGAGATGAAAATCAAGCAGTTGCTCCCTGAATTGTTAAATCATTTCATCATGTGGATAAAATCATGTCACAGCTGATTTTCACTAGTTTTGTATGTATAATAATCAAAAGAGGAGGAGGCAATGAGTTTGTTCACCTTATCCTGCTTTTGGAAAAGTGTGTGGGCACTTTATGGGGTCAGTCTGTCTGCATGTCTGTCAGTCATAAAATTACCTTGAGCATTATTTTTGAAATGTTTGTGAAGGGGTTTTCATATTCCTTCATAATTTTGATACCCAGTTTTTGTTTGTCGTGGAATTTGACATAATTTTGTGATAACACCCATGTATAATTTTCAATTTATTTGTTCCAAGGCCATATTTCTTATCATGTGCACAACTTTTGACGTAACATCTAACTTATAAAAAGGAAGGATTCATATTTCACACTTGCGCCTATAGTCTCTGTCAGAAAAAGAATCTTAATATATCTGTCCTAGATGCTTAACAAGAAAGAATTCATGGCAAATACAAAGTAGTGTTGAACGCATTTTGAGCTCAAAATAGCTCTTATTCAGCAGTCATCACTAATATTCTCTTAACAAACATTTTGCAGAAATGTACAAAAAGAAGTGTCTGAGCACCAACGCGCTTACGGTTGCTCGATGTTCTAACCCATAGAACATCACGCAAGCTAGATAAATTCATGTGTTTTAAACCAATCCATAGTCACAGCACATTCTCTTTCATTTTCACATTTTTAAAAGAAACAGTAAATTGAGCAAAAATACTTTTAATAATGACCTTGACATTTGTTCAAGAGTTTGGTAAAACGTCAACTAAACCTTTTTTCATGTAAAACAAAGCATACCGCATGATAGTGTAATTAAAAAAAAAAAAGGTTTAGCGTACGTCTGCTACTATTTATATGTTCCTTTCTCAGCCAAAATATAACGCAAACAGACCTTCGGTCTGTGTCTATGTACAAGATTTCTGAAAACTAAAGTTACAAATGGACTTTGTGGTGGAAGGGGTCCTTTTATGTATATTTTTACATAGATATGGGCCCGAGATACGGAAAACACAGAAATCATGACCCACTTATATTATAAAATTGCTACCTAAACATATATTGCTAAAGTGGACCTGTAATATTCGCTGCATGTCTGTAACCTGAAAATGACCACCATGACGAGACGACTGGCAGTACTGTCTCTAGAATTCATCGAAGAACATTTTTTTCAATTTCGCGATTTAATCCTGAGGGGTGGGGGATGGGGGCTGGCAGTTTTTGGTAATAGATATTCTGACCCAGAAAATGTTGAAAATAAATAATCTGACCCTCTTTGTTGCAGAAATAAATATTCTGGCCCACATATGTGTTCAAAATGTATAAATAAATAATCTGACCCGAAAAATTTTGCCAGATCAAATGGTCGTCCCCTTAGGAGGGGGACTTGAAGATTTTACAAGATAAAAATCTGGCTTTGGAATTTTGACCAAAAAGGGAAAAAAAATCCGATACAAAGGGCAAGCGCAAAGCGAAAAATCTGGATCATTTACCGAAAATAAATAAATAAATAAATAATATAATGCTCAAAAGAAAATTTTGACCGGTAAAAGTCTTATTGCCCCCTCCCTCGTAAAATTATCTGCTCCGATTCCTACAAATAAAAAAATGGTTCATTTCATCATCTAAGCTCTGCACATCTCACAGAGAATTGGAATTTTAGGATGCAAATTAGTAGAGAAACGAAGAGTTTTGAAATGTATTAATTTCAGAAGTTAGGCTATATATCTCCAAAAAAAAAAAAGTAACTAGATATAACCTAGATGTGAAGACCCCCGAGTTGAAAGGTGCAATATAGATAGAAGTCACGTTTTCAATATTAGGTTTGATTATTTATAAGGATATTTCGACGCTGTTACAGTGGCAAGGAATGAGCTTATTATGCTGGCCTTTTTTTTTTTAAATTGTTGCGGTTGGTTTGATTATTTATTAATTTATTTATTTATCTATTTATTTATTTATTTATTTGTTTGTTTTGCTTTGTTTTGTTTTTTTGCTGTTTTTATTTGGATGTTTTTTTTTTCTGGAGTGGTAGCTTTTTACAAATGCACATGCTGTCGAGACCCCCCCCCCCCTCAAAAAAAAAAAAAAAAAAAACGGGGGGGGGGAGGTCTGATAAAGATGCCGGATTTGTCCTAAATAACCCCATTAAGTATATTGAATTATTGATCCAATGACGGTACAAATAATTTACTCATTATAAAAAAGTTTCACTATAACAAGGGATATACATTACACAGAAAAGCAGGCAACGTTTGCGTTTGTTCCCATGTAAATGTCACATACGGTCATTGTGAAAATGAATTATGTAAATATTGTACGTTAACAAATAATGACGTGAAATATATGTTTAAAAAAATTAAAAAGAAGAATTATCGAAAAAAATCCTAATAGCCATGCAATATTAACGACGTTTCGCCTTTTTAAAACCGCGCACTTGCTATTTAGTAAAGACGACGCCATATTGTTTATACTGGATACCACCGGTAGCCTCGTTTTCGATTCTTAGGTGGCGCTTATGAATATTCGTTAAGAATGGAGTATTACTGGACAATAAACTACGGTTAGCAAGTTGTTATTTCTTAAATAGAGCCATTTCTTGACGCTGAATATTGGCTTGAAAATTTGTCATTGTATTCCGAATTATCATTTGAAAAACTTGAAAACACCCTTGCACCATCCCTCCAATGGTTATGGCAACTCAATTCATTCCCTTATACTTCATAATAGAACTGCATAAACTATAGGACCGCTTACTCTTGATAATTTTATGCAGGGAATTTTGTAAAATAAAAAGTGATGAGAGGAGCTCTCACTCACAGTGCACTTGATCCCATTTCCATTGAGGATACGCTTCTTTGCATAATATTTCAGTTGTTTTTTTGTAATGTATATTTTTTGTAACATATTTTCTCTGGTCAATGCTGTAAATTTATCTGTTCTTAAATTATGTTATTGAATTTATTTGAAAACATTTGTTTTGTAACATATTTTTGTTTTGTAATATATTTTTGTTTTGTAATATATTTTTATGATTCTGTATACCCATTAATCATGACTTTTGGAGTCTGATTTTCTTTTTGTGTTTTGCTTTCATTTACTGATGGGCAGCATCACTAAATAGTCTTGTTACTAAGAAATATTTTGGTATGAAGTAGACTATATAAAACCCAAATCATGATACCGGTAATCTTGTGCGCTATATTGGGCTATGATATTCCATAAGGCTGCTCTCTCCACAGAGTTGGATACTAAGTTTTTCACATGTGAAACATAAGCCTCATTTCATCATCACTCCATCGGCATCTTCAAGATAAGGATGAGATCCTTAACATGATGACGTTGTAGCTACCACAGCGGAACACACATGAGAAAAAGGGAACAATCCGAAAAAGACAACGAGAAAAAGAACACAACATCATTGAAACATGAAGAAGAAACACTATGTGTGGATAATTGACCCTTTTGAGGAATTCCATGACGTCAGAACGAAATTTTGATGTTTGACCGAGGTTCAAAGCTTGTTTGTCCGAGGTTAAAGCATTGTGACGTCACGAAATTTTGCATTTTTTTTTCCGCAATCGGAAGGGTCAATTAACACAGTCATAGTGTAAAACGAAATGTATTATAGGTGACTTCATTCAAATCAATGAATGAATGCAGCACGGCAAAAATCTAATGGGATAAAATATATAGAGTAAGATGGAGGTGCTCTAACCCGTTACTTTTTGAAGAAAATTTCAAACAAATTTCTATGAACCAGATACGTGTTTCGGTTAGTAAATCCTCAACAGTGATATTAACAGCCAAAGTGATTTTCAGACACAGTATAATTTATTTTAGTAATAGAAATTAATTAATCAATAATAGTTTAATTATCAAATGTCGTAGTATGGTCATGGATAACAGAACTTCCAAAGTATATTCTGACTGCATGGAACCAATTTACTGTCCGCACAGCTCACTTCGAAAATCGGAAAATTGAAGCTTTGTCTCATTTGTCGGAATAATATCCGATTAAAATTGATATTGAGGGATAGATTTCGAACTCTTGGTGCAAGTTATTTGTTCATACGACCAATACTTAGCTCACATCAAAATACTATAGTTTTAGATGGAGATTTTTCTATGTATATATAATGTCGAAGGGTTCCAACACTATACCATCTTGAAGAAAATTCCTAACCAATTTCCATGCACCAGACACGTGTTTCCAATATTAAATTCTCATCAGTGATGTTTTCAGTGCAGCCACCAAAAATAATTTCAGTAGCGCCCTCTTTAATTTTTTGAAGTTAGATTTTTACATTTACATTACAGAGAGTGCGCGGCTCCAAGTGTCCTGTAGGGTCGATTCAGTAGCATATCCAAATAAAATCTATGTTCAAAATAGCATTGGAGGGATGGTGCTAAGATGTTAAACTCCTTTAATTTCGATGATATTTATCGGTGAAATGGCTAGTTTCCGAAAAAGCAAAACAATGTATATGATGTCACATTGATAAAACAAAACAATGCTTCTTTCAGGTGCATGACAAAGGTGGAAAGAAGTAATTAATACACTATAGTATATATTTTAGCGTGACATTGTTGATGTTCTCCTTAGACTCACTTTTAAACACCGACGACGTAACACTAAAATTAACGAAGAAAATTCCCCATTAAAAATTATAATTTTCTCTGTGAACAAAGTATGGACATATAACTTACATCGTTACTTTCGAGATCAATTTTAATTGAAAAATAAGCCAACAAAATAGACTCTAACTTCAATTTTTCGATTTCTGATGTTAGCTGCGCGTACAATAGATGTTGTGTTCTACTGTGCAATTAAATGTCAAAAGGAAGGGACTTGTCCGTCTTGTCTTGCTAAAATTGAAAATATTGAATCGAGATATGTTCAAACCTGCAGACTTCGATTATCAACTCATTAACATAGCAAAACGAAATGGTCATACAACTACGAGACCCCCCCCCCCCCCCCCCCCGAAACAATAAAGAACATTTCCACATAATACACTAAGAGACAACATAAAAATAATTTTCATTGAGACAAGAAAGCAAAATAAAAGAGGGTGACTAATATGTAAACAATGCCTTCTCTGGATGGCTATCGGACATACTTATTGCAAATGGCGTGTTATCCAGATTACTTGCGCTAAACCCTGCTTCCTATCCAGATAAAAAAAAAATGTCTCAATTAAAGAACCTAGGATCGATAATAAAGAGGTTCAATTATTAAGACTCTTGGTTATGATTTTTGATTCAGTTGTCCTTTAATACAAGGCATTGATTTACGTTCACTTTGTTAACATAACATCGATTGTTTAGTTCAATCATACATAAATCATGACGCTTGCTAATTGCCACTACCATCATTTCAATATTTTGTCAGTATTTGATATTTTCCATTGTAAAATAACAATAAACGCGTCCGGATATCGTTAAACAAACAATTTGTTATTGAGTACCAATATAAATCATTCCTATGGTACAAATGTAGGCAAGGTACAAATTAATAGTTATACATCTACTTTGTACTTTCTTTTTAACATGAAAATTTTTCGCTTACAGCTTTTCCATAATGTGTTTTTGATTGGTGTAATTTTGCAATTAAATAAGTTGAGACATTAACAACTTTTGATCTTTATTCCGTCATAGAAATGTTGTTGCGTTATATCTTCGCTTCAACCCAGAGAGAGAGAGAGAGAGAGAGATAATGCGATGAATGCACTTGCTGTGTTTTGCATACCCGTAACAAAAAACATGACATTTATTCTATATAATTATATATGCACCACAATTGTCAGTTTCATTCTTGTTTTGAAATCGCGTTTTTCCAGGTAAAACGGTGACGTAAAAATTTAGGTAGTCGCGGGTACAGTTTGCAGGTTAGAACAGCCGTCACTGCATGTTTCTGTTGAGTTAATGCATTGTGACGTAACGAGCGTTTCATGCAGAAATACAACATGTTCCTCTAAAAATAATTGACTCTTCCGAACGCGGGAAAAATTTGAGAAACACCATGACGTCACAATGCAATTTCGATGCTTGACCGAGGTTCGAAGCTTGATTGTCCGAGGTAAAAGCATTGTGACGTCACGAAATTTTTCATTTTTTCCCGCAATCGAAAGATCAATTACATTTGTTGTGCATATATACATTATTAAGGATGACAAATATGGATAATGACCATATCCCTGTATAGAGCACAAAATCGATAATCGATTCTGTTTAGAAAAAAAATATATAAATGACATAACAAGTAACAAGTATTTTATTGCTTAGGATATTTCATGTCTGAAAGAAAGTTAACGACCAGCACATTCCGAGGGTGGGATAAATACAGATGGATCAGCGATGCCAATATTGATGTCGAAGAAACTGCAAGAATTGAAAAATGAGGATGGAATGTTATTTAAACGAGTATTGTCTATGGTGGAAAAGAAACACGTTCCATCACCATATTCTAATAATAAACAACGAAGAAGTACCCAGTCGAGAATGTAATTTTAAAGGCAAAATCATTAGAATTTCAAAAAAGAACAAAAGTAATATATATCTAGATGTTCTGGACGTTTTATGTACAGTAGATTGAATTGTTTCTTCCTTGTTTATACAAACAAATAAAGCCTTAAATTCACAAATTCTCAGTCCCTTGGCTTTATCAAGTGCAAAAAAGATGTGTATCATAGTCATCCTTAAAGTTTGCATTATGAGCGGTCATTGCAAACATTTAATGCAATTCACATGTACAATGTTGTTTTTGCACTTGATGAAGGCTAATGGTTAAAAAAGAAATCCCTGAATTTCAGTCTTTGTGGTTTAATATATACAAATAAGCAAATCTGTTTAGATATAAGTTTTTAGATTTCGATGGAATACATGTAATTAATTTGCTTACGTTTCCATGACGAAGCCCATTTCATTGTTGAATGCTCCGCGATTCACTGGAAAGCAGTCTGGGTAGGTTACATCACCGAAGAAATATGTACCGTCCTCAAATTTACCAGTGAAGTGTTCGATGACGACGCTCTCCCCCGGAACCCCAGTGGCTCCAATCGAAGCCTCTCCTGAGAAGTTGGCAAAAGGAGGGACTCCGTATGGCCTGAACGGGCGGGTTAAGTTTGTGACATTGCACTGCCTAGTTCGGAGGTTCAAACTATACTCTTTGCCCTAGGAATCATAGTTTATTTCTTTAATCTTTTTTATCATTTTTGATAATAATTGCAGAGATAATTTCGAAATGTATTAAATTAAGAAGAATTGTTTTATCGCTTGAATTTATTCAAATTGCTCTTGTTGGTTTTTGTGCAGTCTTTTTTTATATTGCTTTTCACTTGTAATTGTCCACACTGTATTTTCAAAAAGGAGTTTTTAGGTGTTTTGCTGCTGGTGCTGCAACCGAGTCTTGATGGATATCCCTTGCTTTCTTTCAGCATAAAGAAAAAACTAAAAACCAATACATTGACAGTTCTGAAGGTTCCCGTTACCGCTGCATGCTGAAAGCTTATACCTTTGCACGTTTGTAAGCGCATATGCAAAAATGATATAGGCGATGACAAAACATATCAAAATCATGGTTGTAAGTCGCCACTGAAGAGAAGTGAATCTGTGTACAGAAGTACAAATTAACTTGTTGAAGCAGATAATCAACAAGCAACGTCACTGATGAAGTACAATAATTGCAACGTTCATAAATTTGTCAAATATCACCAAAATACACTTTTTTGGAAATGGAATGGAAAAATCTGAAGAAAAAACTTGTTAGATAAAGAATCGTCAAGGAGTGCATCCGGATCTTCTTATCTTCGCACCAGAGGAGACTGTTGTTGACAGCAATTTTCTGTTAGCATAAATCCTTTGATTACATCTTTTTAAATTATCCAGAATTGAAATTAGAATTAAAATTGAATATTATCTACAATGTCTAATTTTTTTTTTACAACAGATCGACTCAATCTTTGTCGCGTTCTGATTTGTTAATTAAAGAAATATCATATTTGAGTTGTTATTTGTTCATTCCAATGCCACTTAATTGGAAAAAAGTTTGAATCTTTTTAAAAATCGAATATCTCGAAATAAGAATGGAAAAGGTCGCCAACAAGATAGCATGGTAATTGAACACTGCGGAACACACCGGCTAGATTGCAACAAGTAATGCACACTAGACAAAATATCCAGTTCAAAAGCCAATAGGAAACATTGCAACACAAAACAAAACCAACACAAAATGGACTACGAGTTCACGTTTCGGTATGTCTCTGTTAGTCCATTTCTTGTGAGAGAGTTGTTTTGTTTCTCATTTCCCCTTTGATTTGTTTAGCTCGTTTGTCTGATATCCATTGTTTGATGCAACCAAGCCGGTGTGTTCTGTGTAGTTAGTAGTCTTTTCCATATGATTGTTACATACTCTTCTCTGTCTGAAATGTGCCTACATACAAATATGTAAATAATTTGAAAACTGTAGGTTAAAAAGGATGTTATGCATGTAATCTGGATAACCACTTCATTTGCTATTTACGTAGCTAAAGTCTGTCCTAAGTCGGCTTCGACTGCACCTTTGTCTTCTCGATTTATTCTTAGTCATTGATATCTTTATTTCATTCCTTCGTTTCTCTTATTGGTTTATTCCGTGTAAGAATTAGGGCGCGTTGCTGAGAGTATTACAATGAAGTTCAAGTCCAAGTTCGTTTTATTCAGTTAATCCAACTTAATAGAATACAAATAAATATACATTGTATCGCTAACCATTGAATTTGACAGAATGTGCCTAAAGCTTAAAGGATGTCATATTGCGATCATTTGCCCTCACATAAGAACATAAATGGAATACTTATTATGTCTTCTCTGGTTGTAGAAAAAATTATGGGGTGCATGTCATATGACGCAAAATAAAAATATTCACTTGAACTTTAATAAAAAAAACCCCAATAGAATATTATTCAAGTTTTTGCTTTATTACTGGAAAACTTTTCATGCATCGAATATAAGTGGTTTAAATGGTGTGGCCGTAAATGTAGACTTATGAATTGAAGAGTATGTACACAGTATATGCTACCTACGCATAAATAAAATGACTATAAAAGTACACGGTAGACGAAATTTATTAGAAAAAAATATTCCTTAAGCAGATCTAGAAGGAGAACACATTTTCACAATCATACAAAATTTGTATATTTTTAGTTCTTAGTCACCATGTAAAACAGTTTTAACGGCCGGCACATTCCGGTGGGGGTACAAAAACCATTGGGTCAGCAATACCAACGTTGATATCAAAGAAACTGAAAAAAATATTGAAATCGTTATCAAGGAAATTCTCTTCAGTTTTACTCTTAATTCAATACATACAAATGTATTTGCCTATTTTCTGTTTGAAAAGTATTGATTTATAAAGTCCGAACGTAGTAGCAAAAGACTACTTACCTATTCATGACAAATCCAAATTCTTTAGAAAACACGCCATTGGCTACTGGAACACAATCTGGGTATGTGACGTCACCAAAGAATTTATCACCATCGCTGAATTCACCATCAAAATTTTCGATGACAACACTTTCACCAGGTACACCGGCGGCGCCAATTGTGGCTTCACCTGTGAATTTGGCCTCTGGTGGGACACCGAATGGTCTGAATGGGCGGGTAAGACTGGTCACGTTGCATTTTCTGGTCTTCAAATTCAAGCTGTATTCTTTGCCCTATTAGATATTTTGATTTATTGCGTTTTTATCTTGGAATAAAAATAGATTGTTGGGGAAACTATTCCTAAAGAGGATGCATCGAGCACATTATGTCATCCTGTTCAGCCAAAAAAAAAAAAAAAAAAAAAAAAAAAAAAAAAAAGAAGAAGGAAACAGACATGTCAAAGCACCAGAAGCATTTACTGTTTACCCCAATAACAAGAAGCAATGAAAAAGCTTTGCCAGGATATAAGCCAAAAAGATTAATAACAATAAAAAATAATGATTAGAAAAAAGAAAAAAGAAAACGGTGAATATGTACTTACAACATTATGAAGGTAAAGCCTGTCGTAGAATTCTTCGGTGGATCCTTCTCTCTCCTCCTCAATTATACGGAATCTTGGTGCGTACTCATCGTAGCTGATTTTGCCATATCGCTCAAATTGTTTGCTTCTATCCACCTGAAAAAATAACAGAAATCAGACCTCACTTACATTTATTGTCAAAATTGAAAGATATGTTCTATTGTTAAATTTCAGTACACCATATGCGCGTTTCAACAAGTTATTTTTCATCAGTGATGATCGAGACCGAACAAGAGACAATCCAAATAGTGTAGAATAATGAAGAGCAAAAGTCTAAACCTGGAGTATTTAAAATGACCAAAGATAGCTATGCCATCGCTATGTTATCCCTTAGTTTAAGGAAATTGTCATAAAAGTTTTGTGGCGGAGAATATCAAACTTTTCAACATTATTTTTCCTTTCAATCTGAATATTGTCCTCAAATTCCCGAGGTCTCTCGTTAAGTACAAATGTTAAAAGTCTTCAAATTCAATAGCATCATTGCAGAACATACAAATTTGCAGCATGAACCAGACGTACAATACGGGTACTTAACCCTTGTCCCTTGTCAGTGATCCTTAATCTACTGTCCTGTTCACTAATTCCAGAGCACCCTGTTTTCCCGGTTTTCTCTAAAATATGATAATGCCATCTTCCAAAAAGATATCAGTTTTATAGTACTCCTTTAGTCGTAACAGAAAATATAATTGTTTTGGCTGTACGTCAACTACGTTAGAAATAGGACGGAAAATAAAAAGTCTACGGGGATTTTCTATAGTAAAATCGCTGAAAATGCATGACGTCGGGAGCTTTGACGTCACTGTTTACTATTGTTGACACGGAGAACAATATGGCGGCGGCTTGAAATTAACATGGAAATTTCCCGTAGACATTTTATTTTTCATATTGCGGTTTGCAGGCAGCTGTTAGGGTGAGTTGAAGTTAATATCCAGTTACAACTAAAGGAGGTCAATTCTCGGAAACTATAATTCATAGGAAAATTCTGCAGATGACGGAATAAATCGCCAAAACAGGGTGCTCTGGATTAAGTGAACAGAACAGTAGACAATGTAATATGGCCCAAGAGTGTAAAAGTTATTATGTCCAAAAATGTATCATATTAGAAATGAAAGCCTCCTCATCTTGAAGTTACCTTAAATCAATGAAGGAAACAATGCAATGTATGATTTTATAGTTTCACACTCTTTGGTAATATTACATTGTTTGGAATGAGGATCACTGACAAGGGTTAAGTACCCGAAACATGCATGTCTGGTCCATGCAGAAAATTTATCTGTTCTTAAATGATGCTATTGAATTTGAAGACGTTTAACATTTGTACCACTTGGTGAGTGTCAATTCTGGTGGACCAGGAGTCCCCGAGGGCACATGTAGGCAAGTTCGATCAACTTCGGTCGATCGTCTCTTCAACGCATTCGAAAATTTCTGTAATCAAAATTTCTTGAAATTTCTGAAACGTGGGTCCTGTAGCATCATATCCCATCCATCCTGCTACGTCTTTCGGTAAATTTTGGGACATAATAATTTTCACACTCTTTGGTAATAAAGAGGATCACTAACGAGGGTTAAGTACCCGAAAGGTGCATGTCTGGTCCATGCTGCAAATTTATCTCTTCTTAAATGATGTTATTGAATTTGAAGACGTTTAACATTTAAGGATTATTTTTGACGTTAAGAAATAACTCAAATTGAGAAAATTGATACAAGTAAGGATTGACCAGCATACACAACAAAGTCATTGTTTTAGTTTTATTAAAAAGTAAAGAAAAAACGTAAAACACATTCATAATAGGAAACATGAAAAACTTGAAATATCCTTTTAATCCTCCTTCCCTAAAGAAGACGCAAATGTTTTGGATTAATCAGAGAACTTATTCATTTTAAGAGAAGATAGGTTGACTAACAGTTGAGCTCCGTAACTGACAAATAGAGATTCTAACTCACAGTGAACACTCTTCCCTCCCATTGTTTAGGTGATTCTGAAATGAGAAAAAGACAATATTACACATTTCATTGTAAGAATAGAAGCAGAAATGTGTATACCTTTGAGAATATTCTCCAATCTTCATAGATAATACCAATTGACCAAAAATAGTTTAGACCGTCCTCTACCTCTAACTTTTTTTTATAAAACAATGTTCGATTTTGTAAAATCAATGTTAAAAAAATATCAAACAGCAGCAACACTGTAGCATCATATCCGATCCATCCTGCTACGTCTTTCGGTAAATTTTGGGACATAATAATTTTCACACTCTTTGGTAATATTACATTGTTTAGATTTAGGATCACTGACGAGGGTTTAGTACCCAAAACATGCATGTCTGGTCCATGCTGCAAATTTATCTATTCTTTAAAAAATGATGCTTTTGAATTTGAAGACGTTTGATAATTGTACTTACCCTATGTAAATAGAATTGCGTGAAAAATATTAACTTTATAGAAAAAAGAATGAAGAATAAAAAGATAGCATATGTCCTATTTTTCTTTTAGCTTGGGAAAGTTATGTTTTGCATTTTTCAAGAATTTGTGAGCCGTTAGGTCGGATTTTTGAAATCTGATTTAAGAAATAACAACTAGCTAGCCATGGTTTATTGTCCAGTAATTCCACTTGTCGCATGAACCAATCAAATTATCACCGAGCCGCGAAGCGGCGAGGTGATAATTTGATTGGTTCATGTGACGAGTGGAATTACTGGACAATGAATCACGGCTAGCTAGTTGTTATTTCTATTCTAATATAGCACGTGAATGGGCGGAGCTTAGCGCATTGGAAGTTTGTTGGAGATTTTACACCAGGCGAGTTCTATGGTACATATAGGGAGACAATTTCAAGTCATATTAGAATTCGGGTTTTGTGTTTGACATTCATTCACTGATTAGAAATATATGCAAAAATGTTTCATATTTCATTGTAGAATTTAGTTGCTCAAATTGTTTTGGTCATATTCCTCTATAGGCATGCTATGTAGCGAAATTCTTGCATTATGTAAATATATTTCAAAACAATGACATGTTGAAACGATCTGATAAGATATCGGTACGAGCCAAGACGTTGTTTTCACATGACAACGTGGATGTCCAAACATGAAATTTAAGATTGTGTAAGGTTTGTTTAAACTGACCAAGTTATAAGCTGATAACAGACAACAAATGTCAAATGATGCCATGGTCAAAACTTCTTAATAATAAGCAAATTATGGAAGCGGTGTCAGTTGACTCGATGTACAAAACCGCTTAAGCAGACATTAGAAGCGGTGTATCGAAGAAAAGTAAACAAATGTTCGGCTTATCTTTTGTGTCTTATTAGTACAAGATAATAAATAATTCATTAAATAAAAACAGTAAGAAATATATGTAGATTAAAAAGTCATAACGAGATTAAATTATATATGTATATCACAAAACTGTAGTGAAAGGGGTTTGCCAAAATGATAAATAAAAATAAGGGAAAAAAAGTGAATTTACTAATGAAGATAAATGAATAAAATAAATAAATATAAGAAATGAATTATCATAAAAAGAAATCATTAGAAAAATTAATACTTACGGCATGGCCTTGGCGCTTGAGCAGTAACGCTCACCGCCAGAAGACAAACTGCTAACAAAGCAATCATTGTGGAAAATAAGCTGAAACAATAAGACGCGAGCTAAATCTCTAGACTGCAAGAGTTTTTCTGGGTCAACTTGCTTTAATATCTGGTTAGATGGGGCCTCAGATAGGGTTATCTTATCACTCTACTTATGACACATGAGTCAAATTTAACAAAGGTGTAAGTATTTGACCCTTCAACATTCTTCAACAATGCGGAGTATCAACAACTCGACGGACAAGATGCTGGGTGACAATGAAATAAAATTTCTGTTTCAGAAACCCCCATTGGAACATCTCGAATGACAATGTTACCAAGCTCTTCATAGATAATCTATGACCAGATAGTGCCACTGTCGTTCTCCTTTTCGAATTTAACGCGACCGAAATTATACAACCTAATATCATCTTAATACAGTTACAGTTAAAGGTTCAAAACATAAGAAGAGATATTGCCAGTATTTCTGTGAAACTCCTCCGACAGAAAATATCACCAACGTTACAACGTTAAAGGACAAAAAACATTACCCATATACAATCATATCAAAAACGTGACACGAAAACATGGAAAACAATGGGTAACTTTTAGGACAGCATTCATGCAATTGTGTAATTGCCCAAATATTAATCCCCAAAGAAACCAAATTTTCAAAAGTTTAATTTGTGCCTGAATTGTACAAATGGATAAACATTTTACACAAGGACAGTAACTAAGATTAACCTTCATTTTACATATAAAAGATTGAAGAAACGATATTAATAATTCGAAACTGTAACTTTACTGTTTGCTCCATTTGTAAATTCACACGTTGTAAATAACTGATGAAACAATTAGACTACTTCGTGAAAAACGGCAATAAATAGGACATAGGCAATTTGGTATGGCTATTTTTAAAGTTATTGCCACGGTAATCTATAGACACTTTTAACCAAAGTAACGATCATACTATTGTGTCTTATCTAGAGGTAACTTATGCATTTCTACAGTATCGTGAATTACTATCAAATATAGTCACTGCAACAGGAATACAATTATTTTGAAAATATGTCTCGAAAGCAATCGATAATTTAGAGTTTAGTGAATGAAAAAAGAAATAGTGCCGGATATAAAGAATGTTTATAATGACAAAAGGACCGATTCATCATGATGTTACTCGACTCCATGTCAGACTCAAATTTCCTTACGTTATTTGACATATGTTACTGAATCGACCGCGCACTCTTTGCAAAGTAAATACACAAATTCAAAAAATAAAAGTAGAGGTTGCTACTGAAATAATTTGACTGTATATGAAAATCACTTCGGCATTTAATTAATAGCAATTCTCTGTAACCATTTAAACAATTTCGGCACGCATGGTCTCCGATTTTCATGAAATTTCACACATAAGTAGGGACCAATGAAAAAAGGAAAATTTGACAAAAAATTAATTCTAGGTCATCTGGTTACCATGGCAACGGCCTTTAAAGTTGAGAAATTGGCAAAATTGAGCTAATTTGAAGCTCTATAATTTGGTCTATATATGACATCAATGGAAGATTTTTTGTGCATCCTAAAGATTAGGATATAAAATTTTAAATAAGCTCACTAGTATTGTCTGATATTGTAAAAAGGCTGGTTACCATGACAACATAATTAGCTAATTTTGATAAATTGATTTCAAAATGCTGTTTGTATTTTCCAATTTTCCTTCTCTCTTGATGGGTATATGATAAGGAAATGGGATTTATTTTATAAAATGAGAAAATTCAAGATAAACCCACTTGTTGCTATGTACATAAGTTACCTTGGCAACGGTAACTATGGTCTTTAATATTACTTATTTTGCAACTTCAGAGTCATTTTAAAAAAAAATTGCATCATGATGAACAGATAAAAATTGTTGGGAAATATCCAACACAAAGAGCTCTTTCAAAAACCGTGAAAAAGCTTTGGGGAACATATGTTACCATGGCAACCATTTTTTTTTATTATTTTCATAAAACAGTAATTATTATTCCCAGGAAGTTCAAATTAAATAACAATAAAGATCAAGTAAGCCTCTATCAAAATACAATAAAAAAGTTTTAAATAATTAATGGTTGCTATAGTAATTTGGCCATACATTATTAAAATAAGCATTTTTTGTTGTTTTTCGAAGCCTTTTCCTCAAAAAACGAAACAGGCTTACACAATCATTTTTACATCTACGATAAAGCAAAATCTAAACTTTATTTTAGATTTTAAAAAATTCAGATTACTTAACTTTTGATGCCCGTATCCAAGGACTCAAAGTGGGCATATGTGCAATTTTAAACAATCGTTCCCATAGCAACGGGCTATTTCCTGAACAATTTCTAAAATTTTCTTTCGTGTAATGAAAGATCTACTTGAATACATTAATTAATTTTCATCACTTTGAATTAAAATTCAATGATCAAGTCAAAGAGGGACTCTAAATATTGTCCAAAATTGCTTTCATTTTTGCGATTTGAGGTCATGTTGCCATAGCAACTAACAGAAACTTTGTCCCAATATGAATGCTTATGTTTTATTTGCATAAAAAACTCAAAAATACTATTTTGATAGGGTACCTGTGTTGTTGCTATGAAAACATATAGATAGGACTATAAACCCAACATTATTATTACTTAACTTGAAAGTGCAATGATAGGGTACTGATAATTTATCAGTGTTTGTTTTAGATTATGCTGCATAAATCATGGATGTGACTTTAAAAACGCCCAAAAATGCATTTTTTCAATATTCAAAGTCCGTTTCCATGGCAACCGGATGTGATATTAAGAAAATTTTTAACAAATTTTTACTTTTGGGTCAGACCAAACGTTATGTACAAATTTTATCAAAATCTGAGACATGCCGTGCCATGCGTCCTTCATAAAAGTGCAAATGCTTACAGAGAATAGCTATTAAGTACCACTGATGAGGATTTACTATCCAAACACGTGTCTTGTACATTAATTCTTATTTTTGAAATTTTGTTCAAGAAGGTAAAGAGCTGGAACACTTCCATTATTGACATGAAAAAACCTCACGTATACGTCTGACCTTAGACTACTCTGTTTTCCCTATAAGCTTCTTGTACGATTAAATACATTCAGCTTCAAATCAATTAAACGATCATGGGTCACAAATGATGCACATGGGAATACCTGTAAATAAAATTTTAAACCTTAGGGAGAATCAGTTGTTTGAATGTGTATTTTAAATGTGCTGTGACTACATATTAGAAAATATCTTAAAATGAAGGGACATCTCTATTACCCTTTGCTCTGTTCTGATAAATCTGTATACTTTTTTTTATTCTGTTTCGGCGTCGAACATTACTGCAATAGGACATTTATATTTTCAGACTGTACCTATCTTAGGTTCTTGAATTCATTGACTTTATCGCAATCTTTATTTTCATTTATTTTCTATATAGAAGTAGAGCGTTTAATCAATAATTATCAAAGAAGGGAGGGGATCTCCAACAAGACCCTGTTGCAACACCAACAGCAAAACAGCAAAACACCCGATGCAAAACACAAAGGACGAGCATGCTATGAGAAGGAAAAGAGACACACGACATAGAAACATCAAACACAAAAGACTACATGTACACATAAACCAACGAGACCAATGGGTAACCGGTGTGACTGAAAACTTAATGACTTCGTTAGATTCAAATTTCGTTATGGTACAATTATTTTTTTTCTTTTTGACAATTTATCAATTTTTAAAGATCCTGATAAATTAGGATTTGCTATCCGTGCTGGCACATTATTTTCTTCACGAAGATAAAGAGTTATTGTTTTCAATACATGCATATTAAAGAATCTATTTTACCTTCAGAACTTAGTCTTACTACCAAACAATGAGAACAACATTATGGTGGTTTTGACCATGCATTTTATATGCAACATGCAAAAGATAAAAGGTTCTCTTTTTGTAGGAAATTGTTTGAAACTGATTGCATTTTGATATATGTTGAATTACATCAATGAATGTAACGTGACAGGCATAGATAATTCATATATCAATGTAAAATGAATAATGTCTCACTACTCATTTGTTAGATTATAAGCATTTTTCGGTTATGATCTTTTTCAATTTCCTGCATTTTGTAAATTTGAAATTAAGTTTGCACAATGATTGAGTTTAATGTATCTTATCTGCGGATAAGATATCACACAAAATAATGGGAGTTATTGCAGAATCCCTTGCGTTTTGACCAGCTTTGCTGTATAAGTCGGGGATCTTATAAGGCACCGTGTAAAACAAAGCTCTTTCTCTTGTTCAATACCCAAATGCAAAAACACAAAGGAGACAAGCACAAGACAAATCAAATTGACAAGAAATGAAAACGCTCAACATAAAAAATGACATCTAAACACTTAATACAGAATAATACATAAACTCAAAAGACCAACGTACAACCAGTCCTGGCTTAGAAAAGTGATCCGCCAGTGAGTAAACACAACGTGCGGTCGTTGAAGTCTGAAGTGTACATCACCAAAACGTTCATTCCTCTTTAAGTTGATAGGGAAATTCATTTTCCTTTTAACTATGCCTCTTCATGTTAAACGTCTTCAAATCCAATAGCATCATTTCTAAGAACAGATTTTGCAGTATGGACCAGATATGCACGTTTCGGGTACTTAACCCTCGTCAGCGATCCTCAATCTAAACAATGTATAAGATGTCCAAAAATATACCGAAAGACGTAGCAAGATATTTGTTTACATTACTTATATAGTTTTCGTTTCTCTCTATATTCTGATTCGTTTTTCTATTGCATTTTGTCGGACATGGCATTGTCCCAAAACATCATACATTGTTCCATATCTTAACCTTTTTATTGCTAAACGTGTTCGACGAGTATACTAGTTGTGACCTGAGATCAAGAGTACATGTCTAAATAGACTAGACTATTGGCAATACTTCTGCATTTGGAATAGAAGCAGTGAATATCACCGGCACATGCTGCATAAAATGAACCAAGATTTGAAAGATGAAAGGACTGTCTTCGTTAGTTTTTGATATTTTACCTCGCGCAAGATTCAATGATCTGTGTGTGTGTATTGCACAATCAGATTTTAGTCAAGGTTGGCCTGTCAGTGTTATAATGAACATGAGTTTGTATTCGTTAAGGAATTACAGATACAAATACCTTTATCTTGTGTGTCTTGGGAAACATCTTTTACTAGGGTTAAGTACCCAAAACGTACATGTCTGGTCCATGCTGCACATTTATCTGTTCTTAAATGATGCTACTGGATTTGAAGACGTTTAACATTTGTACCTCTTGATGAGTGTCGCTGCTGGTGGACCAGGAATTTCCGAAGGCACATGTAGCCAAGTTCGACCAACTTCGGTTGATCGTTTCTTCAACGCATTCGAAAATTTCTGTTGTTAAAATTTCTTGTAATTTCTAAAACGTGGGTCCTGTACATAGCAACATATCCCACCCATCCTGCTACATCTTTCGGTACAATTTTGGACATATTAACTTTCACACTCTTTGGCCGGTCATGTTACATTGTTTAGATTGAGGATCACTGACGAGGGTAAAGTACCCGGAACGAGCATTTCTGGTCCATGCTGCAAATATATCTGTTCTTGAATCTTATTGTTGAATTTGAAGACGTTTAACATACAGAACAAATATTTCAATATTGACAATTCATCCAGATAACAGGAAATTATGCAATCCGGGTAATCTCACTATTAGTCGTAAATATAGCATGTGGCCACTCAAAGTCGGTTCTGTTGGCGACATTGGTCTTAATTAAGTACATGTGTTTTCTTGTGCTATCAACGCAACGTACGTACTCTTTTTTGCTTACATGTATTTGTCAAAATCGCATATGATAATAATGCCATGCCATTCATATTAATTGGAGCTGATAAGATTTAGATTTTGAAAATCTGTTCATGAAAGTCATTATCCGAATTCTGTCTGAGAAATTACAAGCAAATTAATTTCAAAGGCAAATCCATCTCTTAAATAAAGTTCAGCAAACTAGACTCAAAGTGTTAACCGAGGTTTCATAATCACTGTATCCACATTCCCTTATCTCTAATGTCCAGGTCAATATTGGTATTTTTCTAGTTCATTCGAACTCTTCCAGGTTGAAAAGGAAATATGGAGGGGGAACCTTTATCTAAGATCACAACAGTCTCTTCGAATGCTTCTGTTTCCAACGCAGTTTTTCATCTTATGGTTGGAGGTTAATCGGGCTATCATGAAATGCATTGACATTGAAGCCATTTCGAAAGATAACATACTACATTTTCAAATATGCTAAGGTAGCAATTTCGAAGTTAAGTCGAATGTCTAAAAGTGTAACGATTGAAAGAGTTACACAAAGAAACCATCTATTCATCAAATAATTTGAGGGACGCGTACTCTTTATATAATAGATACACAAAATGAAAAAAAAATTAACCAGAGGGGCGCTACTGAAATAATTTTAGCTTGTCTGAAATTCACTGGGGATAAACGTACTGTGTTTTGTGGTTCCGACAGGTATATGTTGGATATACTGTCGGAAACGCAATTACACCGTCGGGGCTTGTCCCCGACGGTATAACGTATGTTTCCAACAGTATATATCCAACATATACCTGTCGGAACCACAGAACATATTACGTTTATCCCTATTCTAATTCATGTGAAATATTTTAACTTTTTATACCCCTCAGAGGGTCTCATTTATCGCTTTAGAGGCGACGTTGCTACGGAGGACTAACAACGACCAACAGAAATAATTGCGCTGCAAAATATGAAATACAACTTCTTCGTATTTATTACAATGGCGAAAAATCAAATTGTAATCAGTTATAAACTTACTTGCTCTGTTGTTTACATGTGGAGAACGCCATTTACAAGCTCATACATTGTAGTTTTACGTCACAGTATGACGTCACAGGAGCGAAGAACAAAGGGAAGCATGACGTCATACGCAAAAAGTGCGCTTAAGCTTGTAACGTGCAAATTTACGTAGGAATACATTTTGCAGTATGTCAAGTGGGTCGGTTTGCGGCATGTATATCGTCGTTATACATGCTTGTAGACATCCTGTGAACCAATCAGAATGCGTGAAACAAACAGAATGAATTAGAATGAGGGTTAACTATCCGAAACACGCGTCTGGTGCATTAAAGTTTAGTTTGAAATGTTGTCCAATAAGAAGGTAACGAGTGGGAACACCTCTGTTTTCTTATCATTATTGGATAGCGTTTCCCCAATTGTCGTTTTTATCCTAAAGCCTCCATCTAGAGACTATTTGCATTGAAAATTAGCATTTCTGAAGTTTACCCTAGGTTGGTAGCAATGGATGTTTCGATCATTTGTCTCTGTTTAATATGCTGGAGGACTATGCCTCGGTATCATGGGCTAGTGTGTATCTAAGTGTGTATCTCAATCATTGATCTCGTCGGTGTAAGTGTCTTCCATATTAACTTCTGGAGATGTTTTCGACAAATTCAAATCTAAAGCTGCATTATCTTTTCTATATGATTATCAAACGAGTAAGAATTTTAATATTAAACGCCTTCAAATTCAATAGCATCATTTAAAAACAGATAAAGAAGCATGGACCAGACATGCCCGTTTCGGGTACTTAAATCTTGTCAGCGATCCTCAATCTAAAAAAAAATGTAATATGGCTAAAGAGTGTGAAAGTTATTATGTCCAAAAATGCATCATAAATTTAGCAGGATGGGAGGGAAATGATGCTACAGGTGCTACAGGACCCATGTTTTAGAAATTTCAAGAAATTTAGTAACAGAAATTTTCGAATGCGTTGAAGATACGATCAACCGAAGTTGATCGAACTTGGCTACATGTGCCCTCTGGGAATCCTGCATGACACTCACCAAGTGGTACAAATGTTAAGCGTCTTCAAATTCAACAGCATCATTTAAGAACAGATAAATTTGCGGCATGGATCACACATGTACGTTTCAGGTACTAAACCCTCGTCAGTGATCCTCAATCAAAACAATGTAGTAGGACCAAAGAGTGTACTACCGGTAAATTGTTCCAGTGATAAATATACATATACAGAGGAAGACGTAACCGAAATGTTGCGTCCTCTAATCGTTAAATATGAATGCATTTTCGGAGGAATGATTGTTCAACATATTGTGGGAATTCATATGGAAACGAACTGTGCTCCATTTCTAACTGATATTTTGTCAATATTCATCTAAAGCCCAGTTTGTCCAGTCCAGGCTTCCTCGCGATAAGAAGCAATTGGCTCCTCAATTTTACATACAGATATATTGATAAGGTGCTCCCAATTAACAATCCATATTTTGTGGATTACTTTTACACAATCTATCCGTATGAACTATTGATGAAAGAGAGCACTGAAAGGCTGAAAGCATCATTTAGATCTCACGTTATCTTTTAAAAACAATGGTAACAGAAATACTTCAATATATGACAAACCTGACAACTTCAACTCCAAAATTACAAATTACCCTTTCCTAAGTTACTACATTCCCCCATCCCTACATACGGTGTATTCACATTGCATATGGAAACACTATTCTAGAGCAACCTTAAAATACAAAGACTCTGTTCTGTGTGCATGGCGAGTTACAGAGAAACTACACAACCAGGGGTATCTTAGTGAGCGACCGATTTCTCGTTGTAGAATGTGTTGAACGATATCATGACAACATAGAACATAAGAACATATAACATAAGAACACAAAAACATAGAACATAAGAACACATCATTTCCCACAATGTTGAAACACCGATTTGATTTGTGTATCCATTTTGACACATTTTTGCACGGCTAAAGTTGTGGGTTTTGTTAGCAAGCAGGAGATGCTTACCTGATATCATCTCCACAACTATATAATAATGAACTATGCAGAGGAAGAACCAGTAACATGTTATACGAAGTTA
Source organism: Pinctada fucata (assembly GCA_028142955.1). NCBI lineage: Eukaryota > Metazoa > Mollusca > Bivalvia > Pterioida > Pteriidae > Pinctada > Pinctada fucata. The sequence goes on along the minus strand of AP027107.1, from coordinate 25,187,923 downwards.
GGGTAAATCGTTTTTTATATAGAAAAATAATAATAATAAGGAAGGGATAAATGATGAAGAAGAAAAAGTTTAAGCTGCTCAGATTTCCAGATACGAATGTATTATTCCAAAAGCGTTTTCAAGATGATTTTACCTTTCGAGGTTACTTGGATCATCTGGGCCTAAAACCTAAAATTACAATTTACATGACTGGGATGGAACCTATTTGGCAAGACCTTCAGATCACTAGAAGAGGAGGGCGACGTGACAAGTGACTGTAGTTGAAGAGGAGGGTGTTTTATGCAAGCAGGAGATGCTGACTCACTAAGAACGCCTGGTCCGTCTGTAAGTTGACCTCAGTTCATATAGTAAGACTGTATCTATTTCTTCTAATCTTATTTTCTTTTTTCTTTGAATTATGCTGCTGAATTTGATATCTTGTACTTTACAGTTTTGTCAATAATTGACATCATTTAAGCACAGACTGTTTGCAATTATTTTATATTTGTCTTTAATAGGTATTACATGTATATTCTCTCATAGACATCCAGACTGTTGATACGTGTTCCCGAAGACGATTTGTTGAAAGTAGTTTGTTGAAGGATGTCGTATTTGTAGAAAAAATGAAAATCATCAATTTGAAAGTTTTGTTTAGTCATTTGTTCAAAACAAATTTGATATAATAAATCAATAAATCAACATAACTCAAATTCGAGCAAAAGTCATTTCTTCATTTGTAGTACAAACACTTTTGGCATTCAAGTATACTGAAGAGTCATATATCCATAAAAACACATGATGTTCAAATAAAAAGTCTTTGTCGTTAAAATACATTCAACTATTTGATTCAAATAATAAAAGCATACTTACTAGCCAATCAAAAGACGAGTAAAACACATGAAAATGTAAAACGTACATGGTTAAGAGATCTACGATCTGTTCAGAATTATAGTTGCTGACCTTAGTATGTTTTGCGTTAATTATATAGAATAACGACTTTATAAACAAAATTTCTTTGGATAAAACTATATTTTTCATTCATATTCTTACAAATAAAAATCATTAAAAAAATCTAAAAAATCATATCACACTGGCATAATAGCCGCCTTTTGATTGCCATACAGCATTTGTTGGCCTACGTGTAACGCATGCGTTAAACCTGTTTTGTACAATTTAATTTTCAATTCTCTAGCTGCCACTTCTGTTTGTGTCACCGTCATCACATTATTGTAAAACGTAAAATCCAGAGAACCACCGAGATAGTCTATTCCAGTTATATTGAAGGAAGTGACACCGGGCGGAGGTGTTCCGGAAAATTCTAAATAATTCGGATACATTCGGAAACCACCGTACCCAAATATGAGTGATTGCAGGTAACCTCCCATTCCTGTGATAAAGTTAACAGCTCCCTCTTGCTTAATATTTTCAGTCCAGATCTAGAAATGTAATGAAACATACTGTGTATTAGCGAACAAAAATGCCCAAGAACGCTTGAATTTACATAATATATATTTCACAATGATCACAACGAAACATACACTGATGGAACGATAAAAAAATGGAAACTAACAGGCGGAACCAAAATGAGAAATGAGAGGTTCCCGTATCATTAGCGTCAATAACTTACATTGAAAGGAGGGACGACGTTGAGCAGTTGTCTGAGGAACATATCGGCTGCTGCGACTGTATCATTCAGCTCTAGGTATCCAATGGAGAACATCCCCCAGGTCATGGCTGGTCCACCGGGGGTCACCTAAGGTCAAATGTAATTGTGTAAACTTTTTAAGGTAAGATAAACGTGGGAAAAAGTGTGCAATAAGGTGAGTTATCAGACACAAAAATCGTTTTATCGCTGCAACTTAGCCTATATTCAAAAAGAAAAGGATAAGCTAGTCTGGAGTGGACGGCAATATTTCTTCCAAAATTTTGTTTACCTTTTTATATATTTCCAGATCGTTTCGTCTGATTTGTTGATCCATTGGCTCCATCAAAGGGTATCCCAGTAAGACAACGTCTGCTTGTTTGACAGTTATATCTGATAAAAAAAAGAATTAAATCAGGATTTTGTTTTTTAGTTGTTTTTCCAAAACATTTTTTCAGTTACAATTAAGAATGCCTTGAAGAAACGGCGAGAATACGATTTTTCATAAGTAACGTAGCAAGTGGCAAACTTAGAATTACAGAGAGTTCATGAACATGTACCTTTGAATATTTGTAATCGACATTTTCTACGAAAATGAAAAATACTTTTGCTTATCATTCTCAACTAAATTTTATGTAATCATACTATTTATGTATCCATCAAACTCGGGATGATATCCTATTTTGTTGTCAAAAGGAATGTACATATTGTTCCCGATGTCTTCATGTCTGACATCAGAGAGTTGGCCAATCAGACCATAGGCAAACTTCGGAAGCAGAAGACTAATTTTGGCGATAACATTGGTGTATGCAGAGTTGTTCACTTTTTCGTGATATTCGTCAGGCGGCATAACCCCTGAAAATCAGTAAAAGAAAAAAAAATCATCATATTTCATAAAATTTTGTTACCATGATAACGGCTTTTTGTTTTCGTAATTTTTTTAATTAGACCATTGTGTTATCATTTTTTTCACATCATGCTCAAAAGTTTTAAAGATATGTCAACTTTGAACTCATACTTTTTTCCCAAAATTATACGATACATGTACATAGACATTTACCAAAAACTCCATACTGATCGCTGCCAGGTTGTTTCTCTACCCTTGAAGCCCAAAAGTTAGCTATTTCCGTGATGGCCTCTAACCCCCTTCCTTTGGTTAAAATACTAGTATCATTCGTCATAGTGAGGTACTGACGTAAAGCGAGTGCTACGTCACCGGTCACGTGCTGCTCGTATAACGTGGCTGGATCCCAAGGACATACGTTTAGACCTGGTAGATATTTGATTGATTTTCATATATACCATCTGAATATAAGTTGTACACTTTTTATTGCATGATATCGATTCACAAAATGAGATCAAATACAAATGAAATAAATCGAAATTATCAAAACTTGCTTGAACTCTGATGTATTTTCTTAAATTTGCAGTGACGTTGCTACCTCATGCAATCTTGTATGCTAAAGCATCCGCTTTTTTCTTGAAATTGCTGAGTAAGTATTCTCTAAATTTTCGAAAACACGCTTAAATAGCTATCATGCTATGAGGTTCCTCAAGGAGGTTCCCGAAACCCCTATATCACGAAAAGAATCCACCGATTCTTGCTCAAGCTACGCAACTAGCAGGTATTTGAAAAAGAATATAAAAAACTTTTCGGAATAAAAAAGCATCATACCACTAAGAGCACTCTCCCATGGGAACATGGCTCCTTGATATCCCCTGGACTTCGCATAAAGCTTTGCTGTGTCCAGGACACGGAGTCTAGATTGTATGATGGCTTTCCCAATATCCGCGTGTAGCATCTGTACCGGGGGATACATCCAGGTTTCCTGGTCCCAGAATACATGGCCTTGGTAGTCCTGAAAAAGGTGAAAGTTGAAAGGTCAATTTATTTATGTTACCTTACTCAATATTGTTAAATAAATCGTATACAATTATAAGCCTAGTCCGAAATAACTGACCAAAATCAAGCGCAGCCATTATCCGTCCAAATAACCTAGCCACTATACGTCCAAATAACCAGGCTTAAAGTTGTTTTGGTAAGATATTTCGGACTGAACTAAGCCGTATACTAGCCTTTTTAAAATCTCCATGTGCAAGATCTCCGGGTGACAGACCAACAAAATCAGGAGTTTCTTTGAGAGGCAACGCGCTGAGTATGTAGTACATAGCGGCGAACGTGATTTGTGACAGTGTATCGTTTCCCTCAAAGGATATCCTTCCCCGTTTCCAGACGTCGTACCACGCCTGGGAGTGCTCCTCTTGGAGGGTTTGTGACATAAATTTTGAGACACCTAAAGATAAAATGGTCTCCTTTTCAGTATGATAATATGATTCCCATTTTACGGTGAAATGATGATTCAAAGAAAATAATAATCGCAATGAATTAACGTCATCTGTACAAATATTCTTTGTTTTGTTTTCATATAACAATGGCTCCAAAAAAAAAAAATGAAATCTTTAAAGGATTGGAAAAAGAATTTGGCATTGTCTTAATCACAAGACGCATTTATTATTTCTTGTCTGGTAAAACATACATTAACTTTGACTTTAAGAAACATGCTTCTTATTTGCAAACTGAAACTTTTAAATTTCACATGATAATTTATGCAACTGTCTTTACTCCAATCACCTTCGTCATAAGCTTGTTTAGCTGTGACGTAATCTTTGTCCACACTGACGAGGAACACATGTGTTTCTCTGACGTACGGAGTTGCCACTATAGTCTTTGGTACGTTGGTAGATATGACCGTTACATTTTGTAGTCCGGTTATGTTGTACTCCGGCTGACGGGTCCTACCCGACTCAACTCTAATTAAAATAAATTGAATATGTTTCGGTTGTACGTGGCTTGTCTTTTGGTGCTAGATTTTTGAGATGAAATTAAAATGCATTTTCCATAATTATATCGATCTATATCTTATTTCTATAATTTTTCTGCCGCTGTTGATCAAAATTATTCAAATCTCAAAGAGAGAGAGAGAGAGAGAGAGAGAGAGAGAGAGAGAGTACGCAGAGATCGATTGGAACCTCGGGTACAATCTTTGTTTGTACATTTGATTAGAAAAGACGTATACCTGTAATTTGCGACGTATTGTGAAGTAAAATCAATATCTTCACTTGATTTTCCACTGTTTACGTTTGTCATAATTTGCAGCGGTCTTTTTAGCGTATTGATGATGTCCATTTCCTGAACCAAAAGCTGAGGAATAGTTCTATGCGCATATGACGTCAGTTTGATGACGAATCCATTTCCGGTAGTAGTCTGAATGAAGATTCCTGAAAATAACAAGGGAAACCTAGTAGAGAATATAGAAATTAAAATAAAACCAAAGTTTGAATATGGTGAACGGGGAAATCAATTGCAGTGAGTGTAGTCAATGATTCCATTGAAAACCTTTAAAAATTGTCCATTATTGCATGCTTAAATTGTATGATCAGTGTTGATTGATTTACATTTTCTTTATGTTGAAAAAACAAACGAATCAGAATAAAAAGAAAATAAATTATTACCTCCCCCAACATCTAACGCGTATGCAATTTGAACCGAGGAGCAAGGATTATTCAGTAGCAGAAAACACGATACATTGAGGTCAGATATCAGTGGCGAGGGTATTCGTGCTCTGTGACTCGTTACGTTATATCCATTGTATAAACCATTCATAAATATTGCATCATTTTTTACAACCGTGGCTACGTGTCCATTACCCAAAGAGGGTCGCAAGCGGGTATCAGAAGAAAAGCTGAAAAAGAAGACAAAACAAATTTTAAAAAGTGAATGCATGCATGGATCCGGAGAATGCTATGGGGGACAGGAGCCCCCTTCCCCCCATGTAGACTGAAGCTGAGAAAATGATGATCTTTGCCATTTATACATGTGCACAAATGTATAAAATTTTCTCCTGAATAATATTCTGGACACCCCTTCCCTCACCCCGGCTAAGCTGGACACCTCCTCCCTCATCCAGGCAGGATGGACATCCCCTTTCCCTTATCCCGGCTAGGCTTGACACCCCGCCCCTCCCGCCTTTAAAGACTCTTCTAGATCCGCGCTTTTGATTAATCAAAACTGAAACGACTAAATTGCACATCAAAATAGTAGCATACCTCTTGGATTTCAGAACTGTGTCCACTTCTCTGAGGTAAGAGGGGCGTGTCGGTGCCTGACGAGTCCTGACCCTGAGTCTGTCACGCCCATGAACGAGGGTAGCATCTGTTTGGGGGTCATATCTCACTCGTTTCCTGGTACTTAGCTCACCACTCAGTCTTGAAGAAGTAAATCGTAAATCCGAATTAGATGCCACTTGGGGAAAATGGACAGAAAAATCCAGTTTAGTCTCCTCCGTGTCTCCATTGTTGTTGATTGTATGGGCGCAAGACGCGAGGGTGGAGAGTTGCGCTATGGCGAATAGTATACAAAAATAGGTAATCATGGTGGATCATCACGTTACAACCTCCGAATAACGGGTATAAGTGCACATACTCAGAAGTTAGAGATAACTGAATTATCGTAAAGAGCTCGCTGTTTACGTGTCGATATCAGTCATAAGCTAAAAATAGTAACAGGGATTATCCAAGCTTGTAGTTCTACGGGAACCTGTTCGCGTCATAAGGTGGGGAAATACATTTTTTGAAAAAAAAATTATGAAGTAGTGTATCATGCGTATAGAAAAAAATTCAACTTTTTTTTTTCATTTATTATGAACAATCAAAGTGGATAAGCAACAAATTCTATTAATATTTGATATGCGCATGCTCCTAATTTTTCCAAATCGACCAGGGGCCCTAGGGTTCCACACTTAATTTGATACCAAAACACGATGTTACAAGATATTATATAAAGTATTAGAAGATAGCATCATGTGTAGAAATCGACGGTTTTTTTAGTAGATAAAGTAAGTTTTTTCTTTTGAAAAAAAAGATAAAATTAATAAATTCATTGTAAGATTTTAATTAGCATTATATCCTTCTTTATACACGCGTATACACTACTACATATGTCATGTAAACTTAGAAGATATTGATTAAACAATAGGTTATAAATGGACATGGGAATTAGTAGAATTTGACGTTCTTACCTCTTAATTGTTTTTTCCCTTTCATTTGTAATAAAATCAAATGATTACATAATTGCTTGAATTCGAATGCCATGTATAAAACTAGATTTTCGTCGTACGAAGAATTTTTTGGCCTCTCTTCACTTAGCAATGGCTACTAGACAATTTTTATCAAAATATATATCATTATTTGTACTTAGCAATGGCTACTAGACAATTTTTATCAAAATATATATCATTTTATATATATATATCATTTTATATATATATATATATTTTGTACTTATTTTAATAATAGCAGCAGCCTGTTTCACAAAGTACTCGTATACAATGCAAATTATATATAATACAAAATAATACATAATATAATATATAATAAAAAATATATAATACTAAAGTACTGATATATAATATAATATAATTAATATAATATAATATAATATAATATAATATAATATAATATAATATAATATAATAATATATAATATAATATAATATAATATACAAAAGTATGTAGATCTATATATAATACTTATATCATAAAAAAACCCTGAGTCATATGTAGAATAAGACTTGGATTGTTTTTATAATCCTACACATGAACCTTTTTCCCCTTTTATTTTGTTCTCTACTCAATTGTCTGTGTATGTCGTGATATCCTTAATTAAGTGCATTTTCGAAAATCATAATCAAAATAGCATAGGAAACTAGGTAAAAATGGGAAATAAAGGAACCAAGACTAAACTGTTTACTGTGTGAGCAGAAGTGAATATCCAAGCAGCTTAGCTGGAAGTGAGATAATGTACGCAGGAAGAGTAAGCATTTTACTGTTGGAAAACCACACACGCCGACTCAGCTCCGTAGAAAATAGTCGAGAAAATTGGATGTTGCTCATTGTATCTGCGAGTGATTCATACACAATTAAAACTCAAGGCTCCAATCTTGGGGAGTAGTCAAAATGCTGTCATTTGAAACTGGCTTAATTTTATAGATAGATATGATTCAAATTTTGGCAAGCCACGTAAAATTAGCAATTATATCTAGATGTACAGTTGTATCTTACAGACAGAATACAGCCTCCCTATTATTGACTTTCAGAAGCCGTTATTTTAACACTGGCTTTTAGGTTCTGTTTCGCATGTTTGAATTCGGGAACCATTGTCCAACGGCATTTAATCCATGTATTTAATTTGGCTGTGTTTCGGTGGATAACCACACCATTTGCTACTTAAGTGACAGATGGCCGTCCAAAGTCGGCACCGGTTACCCATTGGTCTCGTCGGTTTATGTGTAGTCTTTTGTGTTTGATGTTTACATGTCGTATGTCTCTTTTCCGTATCGTGCTGTACTCGTCTTTTGTGTTTTTGCATCGGGTGTTTTGGTGTTTTACTGTTGATGCTGCAACGGGGTTTCGTTGGAGATCTCCTCCCTTCTTCCTACAATAAATTCTATTTTCAGCCAGTATACGAAATTGTCTTTGCTCTCCTCAGTTACTTTTTGTGTGTTGTCTTTATCTTTCAATGGTATTTCTCCCCGTCTTTTTTTAACTCTCAAACGTTTAAACCAACTGTTCCAATGGAAATTCTAATTATTTTGTCTTGCCTTCTCGACTTTGAGACTGAATAACTGGTACTTCTTGGATATTTATTTCAGTTTTTTAATGAAACTGAGTACATTCATTGACCATGTTGTCCACTTTCTTTTAAAAAACAGAAAGTTAGAAGAATTCACCCCTATTGTCAACTTGCATTCAAGGAGAAAGGCCGAATCAATGGTCCTCGTAGGGATTCAACCCGGAAGTAGTTCTAGATGTCCTATTACTAGTCGTTTGGATGTGTTTATTTAGTCTTGTCATATGATGCCTTGCATTCCGTTTGCAAGGCATCATGGGACAAGAATAGTGATTGTTATCATAGTTTTACGTGTTGTACCCACTTGCATCGTGCGTGTGTGTTCCTCTAGTATCACTTCTGCGTCTTTATGTTTTGAATTTTTTCCTCATCTAAATTCATTTATTAGTACCTCTTTAAATATAATTTTATTGCAATTTCAGAACTGATTCCAACGGATTAGTTAATTGGAATCTTACATATTGACAAGAATTTTAGAAAAATCGTAATTACGGCGAGGATTCCGACAGATTACGGGATTAGTCGGAAATCTAAAGGCATCTTGTGTTTATCAAAAATTAATGATTCAGCCAAATCAATGGATCATAGGCGAATTTATTATATATTATTGACTATGGTATGCAGACATGTAAAAGAACCCTTGATAAGTCTAATTTTTCTCTAGGTAAGAATCTTTCAGCCACATCAAGTTCTCTAATTCGTCTATGTAGAATCCTTGTTCAGAATAAAATGGTATAAATTTGGCAAAGCAATGTAAAGACACGCGAAAACAACCAACTCTCCTCGCTAACAAGGTTGATACCTCTACAAGCCTGAAAGGTAGATAAGAGAAAAAGCCAATTTCTCGGTAAATCATAAGCACATCAATCAGTTTGCTCAGAATTTTTTTGTACGTATGAAATGTTTCAAAGGGGTAGGGACAAAATCTGTCGTTTTTGACCCCATTTTTTGCCATTTTCAAAAATTGTTTTCATACTATTTTTTATCTTTCAAATAAGAGTAGAGATATTGTTGTTTATTGAAACTGAATTGAAAATAGATATAATTAACTAATAGGAGTGTTATTTCCCGCCAAAATTGCCCACTACTATGGAAATTAGTGGTAAAATGATAACAACCAGATCTTTTTTTTCAATTCAAATTCAATTTTATTCAGGCAATGTATATCATACAATAGCACAGGTTATAATGCATAATCAATGTCAACAAAGTCATATTTAATATATCACAGAATTTTGCTTATCACACTTAAATTTGGCTAAAGTATCACAGTTGATCTAGTAAAAATATCACAGTTGATCTAGTACATGTATCTTTAGTAGAATAACTGATTTTAAATTTTAAATCAAAGATATCACAGAAGTAACTATCACATTATAGGTGCATTGCATAGATATTGCCTAGGATAACCCATTAAAGCAATTCATAGTGTGCTTATTTCCAATGGGGTCCTGACATATTAATAAATATAAGTATAAGTAAATAAATAGGGTTAGTTTAAACTTAAATTAAATAAATATAGGGACTTTGGCAACGACAACCCGGACGGACTATAATAAAAACATGTAACATTTCACAATGCCTGATTAATAATTAAATTGATTTTAAAACTAAATCATACATTAGAAATTATATTTCTATACACATTTCATTTAAAAATCATAAATAAATCTTAACATAATAGTTTTTGGTATATATAGAGCAAGCGCATGTAACAAAATTATACTTTCCATGTACATTCAGAATATAAAGAGGAATATCCCATATGAGTATGAACCTGTTACACGCCCTTTCTCTAGGGCTTACAACTGTAGGTATGTGTGTCCCTTGCAAAAAATCTGAATTTCTAATGTGAAGACATAGTACTCAACTTTCAATCATTTTGCCCAAAAAGGCAGGGTTTTCGAAAAATCACATAAAATTTGTTATTTTTTGTTCAGAAGAAGCATAATGAATAACAAAATAGAAACTTTTTTAAGATTTTTGATTTGGGCCAAAAATGGCCACTTTTGCCCCTACCCCTTTTGAATTTCAAAATCTTGACATTAGCCTGTATATACTTTGAACGTACGTCGTAGAATGAGCTCTTTTTAATTTTTCACCATACTCATTTTGCAATTCCAAATGTGAAATTAAACTTTGAAGGATATGCAAATGAATAAATACATGTCATGATTATATGAAAAAAGGAACAAATGAAAATGGAATTCCCGAAGTTATCTTTTTTTCTCGATATTTTGAAATGTTCTGCAATCTTTTACAGGAAACAGTGACCAGTATTGTTCAAACTTACAGTTTTCCTAATTGCTTCCCTCTATATTTTTCATGAACAGCTATATCTTCTATACGACCCCTCTATAACATGTGAAATATAATTATAAAAGAATTAAGAATTTAAGATTTGTTTCTTGCATCCTTAATAATTTATCATATAATAAGTGCAATATTTCATCTTATTTTCTTATAATGTATCGGCGAGCAGAGCGAGCCGTGAAAATTGAAAAAAAAGAAAAAGGTGTAAACTTACATTAATTTTTGTCTGTATTTCAAGAGAATGAAAAATATGAGCAGAAAAAAATTGAGCAGATGTGTCATCTTCCAAATAATCAGAAATAATATAATGATAAATTCTTGAAAAAGATGGAAGAGATGACATCATATAAAGTAAGGGGCTATTGAAAATATGAGATCCTGAGACCCATGACATTTAGAAATATTTAGTATAAAAAATTGAAAAGACTTAACTAAAGGAATTTTGCAGGAAAAATAATTGTGTATTTGTAAAGGGCGAGCGAAGCGAAATTTTATGTTTTAAGTATTTTTTATGCATTTATTAGACCCCTTTCGGTTGGAAGTAGGCCGCAAAAGTTCGATCCCCTCTCCGAAATCTCAAGGGGGTGTGTTTCAGACCCCCTCCCCCCCTGGATCCGGACATGGAGTTACTTCTATTCTAACGTCATTCATGTAGTTATATACACAAAATGTACTTATATTAGTTTTAGTGTCCATTTGTATAAACGAAAGATCACCGAGAAAGATCTAACGTTCCTGTAAGTTTTACTGGTAAACGTTCAAATTAATGAGATAGTACGTATATAGATGGCGCTTGTATCATTCACTTTACGTTATCTCGTCCGTGATATGGTACTGCACGTCGATTATGACCAACAATTGAATCGCTCATGGTAAAAATACTAAATAATACCTCATGCAAACTAGAATTGCGTCGCAGTTTTATATTTAGCGAAGAGGATGAACTACATTAGCTAAAAGCACAACGATTGTTGACAATTTTTAAGTTCCTAAAAGAAAAATCCTGAATGTGGTGGTTTTTAGGCGGAGCCCGTCAAACGAAACTTCCTTCGGATATATGCCAGTGCCGTAAAATTTACTCGTCATAATACAAAAAAAAAAAAGTCACGCTTGCGCTAAAAACGCAATGTACTGACAAGTTTATGACCGTTTTATAGGACAGTACACTTTTTTCATATATTTTCAATAAAAATTATAAATTAAAAAGATATCTCATATTTAAAGGTTCGGGGTCCCTGAAAAAAAAAATTGTACAAAATTTCATAATGCAAAATCTTTCTTTTCATATGAAAGTTTACATTCTCATTTGTATAAATTTCAATTTTAGGTGAATCTAACGCATAGAGCAAGTGACCATATTTCGCCGCATTTTTTGTATATTTTCTGTGAATTTTCAATACTTGTTGGCCGATTCAATAATTTGTTTTGCTAAAATTTAATTTAACTCCATTCTCGATCGAAATACTAGAAAAATGATTTACTTTACTCATTTCATTGTTTCCTAATAAAACGTCAAAATATTTCGATTCCATGTTTTCGGGGGTGACTAAATTTCGCCGTTTTTGCTGATAAGTATCCATTTTGCACACAAAACGGACAAAATTGTGACTTTCTTTTCAGGAAATCTTTCGTCGCCACTACTTCTACGAGATGACGCCAAATAAAATGTTTTCTTCGTTTGGTTTTTGTAAAAATTCTAGATGTTATGTCTAAAATTTAGTGATGTAACTAATTTTCCCTCTTTTTGAGGTATTTTTCGTCACATTTGAGTGCAGGAGATGTCACATTATATCAAAACATGACTTCTATGGTCATATTTGATAGGATATAGAAAAACAAGTATTAGCTTTTACAAAAAGCTTGCCGGCAGTTAGCTGACATTAAATGTTGTAAAATTCTAGTAAGAAAGAAATGGAATAAACGATTTTTATTCTTGTTAGACCAATCGCACATTTCCGGGCTTTTCCGTTTTTATTTCCGATTCAAGCTACGGAAATTTCCGAGGATCTGTGATTTGTTGTAGGACGTATCGGTACAAAGACTTTTCGATTCATCTTTCGGAAGAAAATGCACTGATACGATATGACTTTCATTTGTCAAGTCATCTAGACTCTTCAGCGGACTTGATGGAAGCATCTTATGTACAGATTCAGAATAACCTTGACGAATATTTGCATATTTTGTAGTTGTCCACCAATCATATTGCCAAGAGTCATTTTATCCGTGCAAGTATGTCACGATTGATTACAGTATACCGGCAGTCATGACTGCCGGTAATAAGCTTGACAAACAATTCCAATATAACCAACGAGAAGCAATTAACCATGAAACGGCGAAATATGGTCACCGGCGAAATATGGTTCCTTGCTCTACATTCGCAGTTACAGCCGTTTAAAAACGTAATTTTTAATTTGGGGTGCGCAGCTCAAGTCATTCCACTAGCGCCACCTACAATGTATTACGTTTTTATAATAGAAGTATATTGGGATTTAATTTTACAAATTCGGCAATATTATGGTTGTTACTGGATATTTTTAAATAAAACTTTTTATAGCTCCTTTTCTCCAGTATCTAGACCCTCAGGAATAAATTTTCGGTAAAATTTAGTTTTAGGGACCCTGTATCTTTAACCAACGATGAGTAAAATAGAGACACGGGGATACATGTACTAGAATTTTATAAAGTTGTCAAAGGCGCCAAATTATAGCACGAGAGCCTGTCTGAAAAGAAATAATAAAAAAAACCCCAAGACTTTAAACAAGAAGTCGTAAATAAAAATAATAACATCAGCGGTCAGATAAGATTTTAAAGACGACATACATAACAAAATATAACATCAATTTGAAAGAGTCTCATTAAAACGTCACATCGCAAAGACGGGCACATTGGATTCCCTTCCTTATTTTCCATGGCAACAATGATAATTTGAGGCTTACGACTTGCGACTTACGACTTAGGGTCGCCCCCCGGCGGTCGTAAGTTTTCGACCGATTTTGGCCGTAAGTCGTAACTTTTTGTAAAACGCTCGTAAGTCGTAAAATGGGACTTACGACCAAACTTACGACTTACGACCAAAGTTGAGCCTTCGTAAAACGGCCGCCTGCATTTAACAGACATGACATTTCCTGTAGACTAGCAGACGTTAGTACAATTATGCCAAGAGGAAAGGAAGGCAGCAGCCAGAAAATTGGCCTAGTAGTCCTAATCCGTAAGAACTATGTGGCTGTTTTTGTAATACATTGTATACAATAAACATGAAAATAAATTTCATGAACTATTTGTTGAAAGCAAATTACTGATGTTTTTATGATTACCGAAAAAAAAAGCTGGTCTTTGAGTCCATCATTTAGTCCACCTCTCTATCTGTCCGTTTGAGCTCATACATGTACATCTTTATATGATATGTATACATCAGAATTTTTTTTTTTTCAGAAGTTTGTTCATTTGGATAACGCCACTTTGGGTCAAAGGTGATTTAATGTAGTTCAGAAGTCAAGGTCACTTTATAGCTAAATTATAGCATTTACTTCATAAAATATTTCAAACATTCATTAAAATGTATTTCTTGCCCAAATGATATGAAAGAATATATACAATGTTAGAAAAATACATCCATGTGTTCTATAATTATACAAGCGTTATAATTACAATGTATTGTCTAGAGCATTACACTCAACTTCTTATGTATAGGCTGTTCATATTATCATCATACGTCGACAAATTGTTTCTGATTGTGAGCTTTTGGACATGTCACTAAAATGGGCAATTTCATAAAGATCAAGGTCATTTGTTAACCAATGATAATATAGGATATGAAAATACTAATTCAGCAGACTTCACAAAATGTTTTGCATGATCTGAGCTTTCACTCAAAGGTATTCAAGGTAATTTTAGGATTAATGGTCAAGGTTATAGATATGAACTTGTCGTTTCGTGTTAATTTTAAAATATGGAAAATAAATTCACAAACACATGAAATTCTTATTAATCTCTTAAAGATTAAGGCCACTCAGAAAACAGAAGTTCATTAAGGTTTAATTGTTTTGGAAGTATAGTTTTCTTTATCAATTCTACTTTTTTTGGTTCAGAAGCAGTGATATGCAGCCAAAAAGTCCAATTTCTTGAAGGTTCTAGGATTTTCTCTCCTGAGCTCAACCATGAGTTGATCATAAATTCCAAATTTGTGCCATAAGTCGTGATGCAGCCATGGTCTCCTCAAGATACGACCTGCTCTAGCTTCTCTTCTCCATCTGATACGGCATCTGATATACTGATAGATGTTGAGTTGTTGCCGTAGCACTTCCTGATGGCTATTGCAGTCGTACACTGAAGAACCAGACGTTGTGTATCTTCCATTTCGAACAAGTAATTTCCAGAATAATTCCCTTTTCACAATAAAAATAAATAAATTTGTAAGATGTTTCAAAAAGCCATCGAAAGTTTTCGTTGCTATTCGTATGCAGTGGTAACCCTTCGTAATGATTATTACTAAGACGTTTGCTGTACGTTTCGTATCGTCAACCTATCGCAATATTCGTTTTTATTCGCCATTTAACTCCGATTGAATTATTTACGCATTGTCGCTATTCGTTACAGATCGCACCAATAAGTAAAACATCGCAAAGGTGCGCTTTCAGTCGCCTGGAATGCCGACAACGAAGTATAACGTTGATATGCAAACGGAAACGAATTTTGCAAAATCCTTATTCGCCAGTTTGCGCGAGTTGACGTCGGAGGGCTTTCGTCCATATGTGAAGGGGCCTAAAGCCCTCCGACGTCAACTTACGCAAACTGGCGAATAAGGTTTTTGCAAAATTCGTTTCCGTTTGCATATCAACGTTATAGCTCGTTGTCGACTTCGCGTGGATTCGTTTGTGTGCGTCTTGATTCGTTCCGTTTAGTTCTGTTCGTCGTTAATTTTTGAACATGTTCAAAATTTCTCAGCGAATAAAATGTTCGTCCATCATTCGTAAGTATTCGTTATAATGAGTTATAATGCGTCAATCATTCGGTATGCATTCGTTATATGTTCGTCGACGTTCGCAAGGGACTAGAATGTGACCTACTGTTTTGCATAGTACACAAAATATTTGCATTCCGGGCGACTGAAAGCGCATCTTTGCGATATTTTACTTATTGATGCGACCTGTAACAAATAGCGACGATGCGTAAAAAATTCAATCGGAATTAAATGGCGAATAAAAACGAATTATTGCGATACGTTGACGATACGAAACGAACAGCAAACGTTTTAGTAATAATCATTACGAAGGGTTACCACTGCATACGAATAGCAACGAAAACTTTCGATGGCTTTTTGAAACATTTTTACAAATTCATTTATTTTTATTGTGAAAAGGGAATTATTCTGGAAATTATTTGTTCAAAATGGAAGATACACAACGTCTGGTTCTTCTGTGTACGACTGCAATAGCCCATTAGGAAGTGCTACGGCAACAACTCAACACCTATCAGTATATCAGATGCCGTATCAGATGGAGAAGAGAAGATCTTGAGAAGACCATTGCTGCATCACGACATGTGGCGCCAATTTGGAATTTATGATCAACTCATGGTTGAGCTCAGGAAAGACAATCCTAGATCCTTCAAGAAATTATACTTTTTGGCGGCATATCACTGCCTCTGACCCCCCCCCCAACAAAAAATTAGAATTGATAAAGAAAACTATACTCCCAAAACAATTTAATCTTAATGAACTTCTGTTTTCTGAGTGGCTTTGACCTTTGAGATATTAATAAGAATTTCATGTGTTTTTTAATTTATTTTTCATATCAATAACCTGAAACGACAAGTTCATGTCTATAACCTTGACCTATAATAATATAATTACCTTGAATACCTTTGAGGGAAAGCTCAGATCATGCAAAACGTTTTGTGAAGTCTGTTGAATTAGTATTTTCATATCCTATATAACATTGTATCATTGGTTAACAAATGACCTTGATCTTTTAGAAATTGCCCATTTTAGTCCAAAAGCTCACAATCAAAAACAATTTGTCGATGTATGATGATAATATGAACAGCCAATACATAAGAAGTTGAGTGTGATCCCCTCTTGATAATAATTATAACTCTTATATAATTACATGTATAGACCACATGGATGTATTTTTCTAACATATATATTCAAGGCAGCTTTTTTCGGTGATGATAAAATCATAAATAATTTGCTTTCAACAAATAGTTCATGGAGTTTATTTTCACGTTTAGTGTATATTACAAAAACAGCCACATAGTTCTTACGGACTACTAGGCCGATTTTCTGGCTGCTTCCTTCCCGATCCTCTTCACGTACCTTTCCCCTTTCCTCTTGGCATAATTGTACTAACGTCTGCTAGTCTACAGGAAATGTCGCGGCTAGCTTCGGAAGAGTTCGTATCAATGCGCAACGCTGCGTAAACTTTCGCATACAACATGTATTTACGCTACTAATCGCAAGTGAAAAAACAAATACACAATGCTCATTCTAACGCATCATAGCGCGAAGTCGTAACAATTCGCAGTGCTTCGTTTCTTATTCGCAATAGGCAGTTCCATTGCGTTTGCATTTCGTTAAGGTCATATTTCTGAAGACTATTTTCGTTCAAAATTCGTCAAGTTTGACAAATTTTACTTATTCGCAAGGCTTCGTTCTATGGATTCGTCTATATGTGAAGGGGCCTTTAAAGCAAGTAATTCATTCACATTCGTCATGTCGCTATGCTGGTCACACATGGTTTAGGGACTAAAAACCATAATACTTCTTTATTTTCTGTTTAGAAAACACACAAAAACGTCTAAAGTCATTCGAAAATATGCATCTATCCAAAGCAATTGTACAAGAGAAGATAATAGTCTTTTCACTTCAAATGAGAATAAATAATCCAAAATGAATAAAAAATTACCAATCCACATTGTTTGTAGAATTTATACTCCACATGTAGAGTGGCGTTACCGACTATTTGACCCGTTGATGTATCCTCTATCACTGTGATGAAATACGTCTTGGGAGAAGAGAACATGACGTCACATTGTGCTGAATATATACCAGAAAAGATTTTACTCTTATTGTAGTCACATATCTAAAACGATCCTATTTCATCATAACGAGCCTCAACTGATCCATAAGATCAAAATGTTCAACCCAATCTGTATCGATCATACTCACTGACCAGATGTGGATTTTAAAGAATTCGAATGAACTTTTAGAACATCTGAAATCCACTCATTTCAATAGAATCCATTCGATCAAAGCCTTTGATTTCCGACTTTACACAACAATCCAACATTCTTAACTGAAAGAAAGACTCGCAAAAATAATAAGTAATGCGTTTACAAGCAAGAACGGCAATCCAAAATTTAAATTTATTGTTGTTAACAATGACAAAACCTACTTTACAAAAGAAAAATCCGATTCTAAAAATAAGTACACTGAAACAGATAAACATATTTGTGATGTTTGGAGGAAAAGTCTTCCAACAAACTGTCGGAATTCCAATGGGAACCAATTGTGCCCCACTCCTTGCCGACATTTTTCTTTTATCGTACGAAGCTGAATTCATTCAATCTTTGGTCTCTGAAGGGAAAAGATACTTAGCTTCTTACTTTAACTTCACTTACAGATATATAGACGATGTGTTAATTGTCCATCAATAATCCAAAATTAGCGGATTATCTAAGCAGAATCTTTCCTTTGGAGCTTAAAGTCAAAGAAACTACAGAAACAAATAATTCAGCATCCTATTTGGACATACTGCTGTCCTACGACAGTGATTGTCACATGAACATCTCACTCTATGACAAACGTGACGACTTCAATGTCAGCATCATAAACTTTCCTTTTCTATGTAGCAACATCCCTTAATTAATCGCCTGCTTATGGCGTGTTCATATCTCGTTTGCTACGTTTTTTCAGACCCTTCCAAAATTTCTGTTTACAAATTTTCTCAAATGTCTGAAACTTGGATCCTGTAGCGTCATATCCAAGCCATTTTGCTAAGTCTTTCGGTATATTATGGACATAATTTCACACATTTTGGCCATATTTATTGTTTAGATTCAGGATCACTGACGAGGGTTAAGTACCCGAAACGTGCATGTCTGGTCCATGTTGTAAATTTATCTGCTTTTAAATGAAGAAGACGTTTAACATCTTTACCTTCTTGAAGAAAGTTTCAAACCAATTTTCATGCACCAGACACGTGTCACAATATTAAATTCACATCAGTGATGCTTCCTGCCAAAGTGTTTTTCATAAGCCGCCCAAATTCATTTTACTAGCGCCCACATTTACTTTACAGAGGGTGTACAGTTTCAAATTTCTTGTAAGGTCGATTCAGTAGCATATCCAAATAAAATCTATGTTCAAAGTAGCACTGGAGGGACGGTGCTAGGATGTTAGCCTCTTAAATTTCGATATTTAAATGAAGTAACCGGATTTGAAATTTCTGATGAATTGAAGCGACGGGTATTGCATGCAATCAGGAGATGCTGACTCTTCCTGGGCATCTGGACTCACTCCGATATTGGGATTTCCCTTCTTTTCATGTGGTGGAGTTTTTTGTTTGTTTGCTTTGGTTCCTGTTTTATTCTGATTTTAATTTGTATGCCTTCGGTTTATAATTTTCTGAATTATCGATTTTGTATTGTGTATTCGGATATGGTCACCATCCATATTTGCCATTGGCAGGTTACAGGAATAATATATTCGCTTATTTGTAGAGTGTTAATTCAGTTTATTAAACCTTGGTTTGAAAGCAAATTTGAATAAAAAAACCCAGAATGATGAGAACCCCAATCACTAGACACTAGATTAGCTTTCTCAGAATCTACTTGATCCGTATAAATAAGAGGGCTGTGCGCACGTAATAAGGACACCTTATGTTATAAATATATAGTGGATGGTCGTCCAAATTCGACGGTGGATATACATGTCAAACGTCTTCAAATTCTATGGCATCATTTAAGAACAGATAAATTAGCAGTACGGACCAGACATGCACATTTCGGGTACCTAACCCTCGTCAGTGATGCTCAATCTAAACAATGTAACATGGCCAAAGAGTGTGAAAGTTATTATATCAAAAAATGTACCGAAAACGTAGCAGGATGAGTGGGATATGATGCTACAGGACCTATGTTTTAGAAATTTCAAGAAATTTTGATAACAGAAAATTTCGAATGCGTTGAAGAAACGATCAACCGAATTTGATCGAACTTGGCTACATGTGCCCTCGGGGACTCCTGGTCCACCAGCAGTGACACTCACCAAGTGGTACAAATGTTAAACGTCTTCAAATTCAATAGCATCATTTAAGAACAGATATATTAGCAGCATGGACATATTGGTCTCCCTCCTTTTATGTGTTCTTAATTGTGCTTCAGTTTAAAGAGACGTTGCCGGTCTTGTTTGTGTGTGGTCATCTAACAATGAAGAGGTTGTTTTACACCACAATTGTACGTTCATCGAGACCTCTTGGTAATCGGACAAGTGGGAAGGTTGTGCACGTAATCCAAGATAACCACACCGTCTGCTACTTGGCAGATGGCCGTCCTAAGTCGGTACCGGTTGCCCATTGGTCTCGTTGGTTTATGTGAGGTCTTAATTTTGTGTTTCATGTTTCTATGGTGTGTGCTGGTGTTCCTGCGTCTCTTTCTGTGGATGTCTGTGTTTTTGCATTGGGTGCTGCAACAGAGTGTTGTTGGAGATCCCTTCATTTCTTTATGAGTATTTTCGTCTTCTTTAAATTCTGGTTGACCAGTATGATAGAAATTTGTATGTGTATTATTTATTGCTATGTTTGTGAGTTGATAGTCACAGGTCCTCAATGTTCTCTAAATCAAGTCCCCATTTAAAATGTTGGCAAGCCGTACCGAGTTTCGGTACCAAAATAGCATTTTTTTTTAATTTGAGGCATTTTGAATTTGGGCAGCACCGCAATAATAATCTCCAATGATACCAACTACTAGAATTCTTTTTACACAGACATTCTGTGGAGATTATTCATATGTATATGCACAACCAATGTAAATTCCCTGATATGTTACTATCGAAAGGAACGTGCTGCAATTCGTGTATTAACACTTGTGACTTCACAATGCATTTATAAGATCTAAAGAAACATGCCGCGACGGCTGTTCTAACCTGCAAACTGAAACCGCGGTGAGATGAATTTTAACGTCACCCTTTTACCCAGAAAAAGCAATTTCAGAAAACAAGAATGAAACAGACAAATATGGTGCATATATATAGAATAAATTCATAATTTGTGTTTTGTTACGGATATGCAACACACAGCAAGTGCATTTATCTCTTGAAATGCGCTAGCTAACGCGTATTACATGTACGATAAATGCACTTGCTGTGTGTTGCATACCCGTAACAAAACACAAATGAAGACACTTATTCTCTCTCTATATATAGTGCTGTTCTTCATGTTTCAATGATGTGATGTTACAGTCAATGTTGTCTCTGTCGATTTTTCTCTTTTGGTGTTCGAATGAGATCACTGCATCGTCAACATCTTGGTCCCTAGGAATCTCCTCCTTATTTGAGAATTGATATGGAAAGCAACAATTTTTCTTTCATTTTTTATTCGCTTTCTATATCAGCAAAAGACTCGAATGAATCTACGTTTACACACAACATCTGCAATATGCACTTGAGGCCATATGCAAGACAATAACACAAATCATCCAAATATGATACAACCACAAAGAGAAAGGAGGGGATCTCCAACAAGACTCGGTTGCAACACCCATAGCAAAACACTTAAACAACCCTTTGCGAAAACACAGTAGACAAGTACAACAAGAGACGGAGAATGGACAAAGTACACCAAACACGACATCGAAACACTTAACACACCTTTAATGAAAGAACAAAGTGCTTCATTCGTACCTTGATATTGTTCTTTACTCACGTCCCCCACATCTGTCAGTGCTGTCAGCAACTCTAGATAACCTGAATTTGAAAGTGCATGTGGATTTCACATCAGGGTGCATGTGGATTACACATCAGGGTGCATGTGGATTACACATCAGGGTGCATGTGGATTACACATCATAGAAGCATCAGGGTAAAATAACCATGAAAATTATGCTCGATAAGGATGCTGCGTCTCACTGACATTTGCATTTTTAACTTTTAAATACACTAAAATGTTTCTATTCGAAACTTAAAACAGAATATGTTTATGCAATTGCAAATGCATTACCTTTATTGATGTCCTGACGTGAGAATGGTCTTACAACAAGATTTGGCGCTGGTTTACTCAATGAAATAGGCGGGTTGTACTGTATTTTATGTTCCTTGTCGAAGTCTATCTCTTGTAGAAGCTTTGGATCGTAGATGAAATCCTGGGGTTTTTGCAAAATAAGAGAGAATTGTTAGCAAAATCCAAATATGCATTGGTTAGAGCGCATCGTCAATGACTGAACATAAATTAACAAAGAGTTTGGTCATTTTCGGAAAGTTTGTTTATGATACAGGGGAATCGAATTTTTAAAATGATAGTTATATCAATTTAAAAATAATAAAAGCTAGGTTAGAAATCATCACTAGGATGTCATTGTGCGCAACACCAAAAGCAAAACACAAGAACCCATGATGTGGAAATAGACAGAAGACAAAAATACAGCTATGCAGGTAATTGGCTACAAAGGGACCAGCAAAACAAAAATACGTAAGTGTTCCAACTCTTTACCTTCATGAAGAAAGTTTCAAACCAATTTTAATGCACCAGACACATGTTTCGGATAGTAAATCCTCATCAGTGGTACTTATTAAATTTGATTTTTTCTGACACAACCAAACGTATTTCAGTAGCGCCCTCTTGGGTTTTTTTTAAATTTTAATTTGTGTACTTACTTTGCAGAGAGTGCACGGCTCCACATTTTGTGTAGGGTCGATTCAGTTCCAAAGTTAAATGAAATTTATTACCAAAATAGCATTGGAGGGATGGTGCTAAGATGTTAATATCCTTTAATTTTTGGATGAAATGAAAAGTTCCCGAAATAGAAAAATAATATATGTGATGCCAAATTGATAAAGGGCCAAAACAAAGCTTCTTTCAGAGCTGGAAATAGGCAAGTATTACACCTTAGATATTCAATCACGTGGAAAAGGTTTAACTGTTCCACTTTGCAAAAGGAAATAAATGTTTATAATAATAATACGTAAGTGTACAAGGCACACTAACAGTGATGACATGAAATCATCATCGAATACACATATTGATCAGACAGTCCTAGTCTACTTTAGATAACAAGGTCTGAACAGGCGCCCATCATCACAGTCGGTCAATTTGTAACTCTACACAGTTTGCTAGTACATGTATATGGTAACAGTAACTGCATCATGCAAATTTTCTGCCTGGCGATTCTAGGATCACATCCACGGTATAGAAGGAAGTCGCTGTGAAGATTATGTAAGTGTCGAAAGTATATAGTGGAAATCGTTGACTTTAGGTTTCTCAACGGAACAAACATATAAGCATTTTTATGCCTAAGAACATTTTACAATTATTTTAGCCTACTCACTCTCATAGGTAGATTTGTACCTTAGCTTTAATATCAGTGAAATATTTCAATATCCAACTTACCTTTGGATTACTTTCCTCCATCTTTAAGATACGAGATAACAAAGCTGAAGAAATATGTACATCGTAAACGTTATCATATGTCCAGATAATACATAGAGTACACGAGTTCATATGCTCAGGTTAATTATGGACTCTATATATATTCTGTCAATTTGTCTCTTTACATATTTTGATTTGTTCTTTACTTCAATTGGCAAAATAGTTCCTTGTGGTTGCCAGACTTATTTGCGGATAAGGACAGATTCATGAGCTCATTGAAGAAATCATCATTATCTTGACCATCCTTAAAAATGTCAATCAATTCCTTATACGGAAAGACCGAAAGAAATGTTGACAGTACAAGACAGATAAGGAAGGTAGCATCAACATGACGATGTTGCAGTAGAAAAGGGGGAGGGGGGGGAGACACCGCGAACCAACACATCACTTCGATGAGCATGAAGAACAAACAGTGTAGGGGTCATTATTCGTCTTTACACCTGCACTACATGAATAATCTCCCATGATTGTAAAAACGCAATGAACGAAATTCGTTGTAGGTGGTGCCAATGAAATAAATTAATTCTCAAACTTTAAAGCTCAAAAAATGCTTTCTGACTATGATCCCTGAATCGAGACTCGGAATTTATAGAACTTCCGAATATCAATCTAGAGATTGTACATATTCTATAGCCTAGTGCGCGAGGCCTTCCGAAGTGCTTTCACTTCGGAAGGCCTCGGTTACTAGGCTACATATTCTATATATGTCACTGCATTTCCGCGACTTTCTCCTTGTATTAGGGGACCAGCCATATTTCGTCAGTAGAATTCATTGAATGTTTAAAAAAGGCTTTACATAGTGATATACTATGATGACACGAATCAAATACAGCAACAAAATTTGACCTAGTGACCTTGACCGTGGAATTTGACCTACTTAAAAAAGATAAACCTGGGCTATATCTCATGAAATATAAAGGATGGCTTTGACATTTCAGATGCGGAATCCTCATGACCTTCCATTTGATATCTTGACTTTTGACCTAGTGACCTTGACCATTAAGGATGAGTGATCAGTTCTTTCGGTCTTTCCGTATAAGGAATTGATTGACATTGTTATGGATGATGACCATGAAGTTTGACCTACTTTTAAGAAAACTTTAAACCGGGCTATTTCTCATGTACTATAAGGGATAGGGCTTTGATATTTCATATGTAGATTCCTCATGACCAGAACTTTCATTTGATATCATGACTTCTGATCAAGTGACCTTGACATTGGCATTTGACCTACTTTCTTTCTCCAATGATATCCCTCCTGTAATTAAGGAGCACCCAGTTGGTTTAACTGGTAAAAATATATCCCTAAGGTGTAAAACCTAATGTATCTATACTGCTTTTATCTCAGCCAAAACCCAATAGTAAAAGGGAAGTAAAATGTTTCCTGTTTTGATAAAACACTAGGGTGGGACAGGTAATGGAGGGTATGTACAGTTGGCCAATGTCTAGTTAGGTGTGGATGATCATTAAAATTAAAAGTATAAAAATAACTGTGCTGTGACTATACATATTAGTAAAACAACTTTTATACATTTGGTAGGTGTGGGGTATGTAAAATAGATGCTGTCAGTATATCCTTTTAAGATGGTCTGATAAAATTAACATAAAAGGGCTATTTATTTTAAAAGGTCTTTGGTTAGCCTTAGTTTTTAAGAATATAATAACAAGGATTAATTAAATTAATGTAAAAAAAAAAAAAAAAATAAAAGGATGATACTTGGCTATTTTAAAAGGTCCATTATGGAGCTAACCTTTATAGAATCTTTTCGTTAAGGGATAAAAGAATAACATAGATCTATGTGTTTGCTTTTTAAAATTATTCTTTTACTAAAATAGCTGACCTCTCCCTGTGTAGTGCATAAATCATCCCACGAGCTGTTTGCTCTATTTTCCCCCTGTTCTTGTGGGTAATCCTGGAAACTGCAGGATGGGTACAGTCCACCGTAAGTTGTACCATTTTCTCATTGTCCTGTATGATGCCTTCTATAACTTGTTCCTCATGTGTTTCAGACAGGATACTTTTCAATTTCTGGATGTAAGGTTTCCTCTTTGTGTCCAAGGCTTCACATTGAAAGAGGAAATGATGCATGTCTTCGCTTTCTTTCTTACATAGCTTACAGGTGTCTGAAATCCTCCCCCCTGAAAACTTTGCTCTATCGCACTGAAATCTGTATGTTCCTGTCATTAACTTTACTTTCACCATTGCCTTGTGAGCTTCGAATGGATTGTTCTTCACATTCTCCCAGACTGTGTGTGTTTTTCCTGGTTTTAGTCCTATTGTATCCAAAAGGTTCAGTGATGTTTTGCAATTAGCTTCTTCTACTAGGGAATCGTGCCAGAATTTTTTCACAGCTGTTTTATATTGAGTTTTCCATTGATTTTTGTTTGGCGGGTTTTCCAAAAGAGTAATAGGGCTTGGCAGTTCATATTTTTCATGGATTTGTACAAGTGTTGTGAACCAGCTGTTTGAGTTTCCATCTTTGTAAACAAGTTGTCTTTTGGCCACTCTATATTCCAATGAATCTTTGTTTTGGATAATATTTCCAAAGGTGCTGAGAAAGCGCAAGTGAATCAATCCTTCGGCTGGGATGGCTCCAATAAGGAGGTATACAGCAGCAGTTGGAGCGTTTTTAGGTAGACCTTGCAGTTGCTTAAGTGTTTTTCTTTGGAACATTTCAAGGCTGTTGATATCACCTTTCCTGATGGTAAGCATCTCAATACCGTGTAACATTCTTGGGATGACATAAGTCGTCCACATATTGAAAGTAATGATGGGGGATAGTCCGTTTGTCCCGTGCATCCCTGCCCCCATAAGTGCATACATTGTTTTCCTTGCTGTTCTTAACCTTTCCTGTATATTTGGCGTGTTGTTACTATTTCGTTCGATGCCTAGATGTTTGCTTTCCTCGACTTGTTGTATGATACTTTCTCCTAATTTCACCTCTTGTTCTTCTATTGAATCTTTCTTTTGTGGGTAAATGTGGACTATTTCGCTCTTTGTTGGATTTATTTTAAATCTATCTTTGCAGGCGTGGTAGTGCACAATGTTTGTGAGTGTCTGTAGAGCAGTTGTTTCTTTGTGGACAAGTGCAAGGTCGTCTGCACATGTCGGTGATGTTACATTTTCGCTCCCTATATAGGTTCCAATGCGTGCGTCTTCTAGTGCATACAAGATGTTGTTGTTAAACCTTTTATACATCGTTGTTGAAAGCTTCGCCCCTTGCCTTATGCCCTGTTTTATTTGTATCATGTTTGAAAGTTCTCCATTCCATTTCACTGTTGTATATGCCTCCTCATGAAGCGATTTCAATAAAAGCCATTGGTCCCCTTCTATGCCATCCAAATATAATTTTCTAAGTAAGCTGTCATGCCAGACAACGTCGAAGGCTTTTTCCGCGTCTAAAGTTTCTAAATATATACTCTCCCCCTTGTCCTTAGCTTCATTGATGCATTCAGTTATAAGAAGTGCAGCTATTAGAGGTGATGCATCTTCTGTAAAGCCCCTTTGAAGTTCATGTTGTGTAGGATTTAATATTGGTTCGATTTGTTTCTTGACTATACTTTCCAAAATTTTTCCTATTAAGGGTGTGACTGTGATCCCTCTATAATTTTGTGGTAGTGATTTTTCTTTTCCTTTTTTTAGCACGGGTGTGAGCACTCCAACCTTCAGTACTGCAGGTACCTCTTTTAGATCTATTATTGTATTTATAATTTCTGTGAGGATTGGTGCGATCTCGTTGATACAATGACATATATATATGACTTTTAAAGTAGGGTTTTGATATTTTACATATACATGTAGATTCCTCATGACCAGAGCATGGCTTTTTAAAAAGTGACCTTGACCTTTTGACCTACTTTTGAATACATACGCCTCGCAATCCGGCCTTACAGACTTTAATATAGAGGTTTATGGTTTAATTTATTTTTGTTTGGTTTGGAAGACCAAAATGGTCAAAACGGATTTTATTATTCCGTTATATCGCAGAATTTTAGGAACTTTGTAGTCTCTAAATATCAAAGTAAAAAAATATTCATTTCAAAATGTATGATGAATATGAAAGTTCATACAAAGAAAAATATTCTCATTGATTTCCACACACATACATAAACGATGGAAATTTTAAATTTAGGAACTCTTGGGTCTTAGAGATTATGAATGCTATCCAATATGGCTGCGCCCATGTCAAGTCATCGTAAAGAAAAATGAATTTAACCTATTGCTTTATCAAATGATCGAAATGCAAAGAGTAAAAGGTCTTTTTCATCTTCACAGAGTATTCCCTTTTAAAGTAAAATCACCAACTTTGACTGACAATTGCTTTGTTAAGTTTTACAGACCTGAAAGCCACCCCTTTCAGCCCAAAAAATACTTGCCTGCTTCATCTTTCCACCAGCCGTGTCGAGCTCATGTTGGAATTCAACAGGCATGGGGATGTTCACAGAAAAGGAAAGCAAATGCAGGCTTTGCAATAAATGGCACAAAAGTTGATGCCAAACGGACTTTGTACATCCAGGCTGTACTGCATGCAAAGGAAAAAGAAAATGAAAAAGCAAAGGATGCATCTGAAGAAATATTTGAAGATCAAGCTCGTCAGACAGAACCAAAGGTAAAACTGAACCCTAATCTATGCCTAGAGAAAAGGGTTTCAAGCATTTTCACAAATTTGTCAGTCTGAGCAATTTAAATGCATGTACATATGTACTGTATAGTTTTGTCAGTCCCAATGATTTCCGCCGTGATCTTTTTTATAAGTTATCGGTAATATGAAAAATTCAATATTCAAAACCCTGTCGTCTGGCTTTATCCCCCTCTTGAAAGAACTTAAGGGTATAATCAGGGATAATTTTGGGTAGACTAAATAATCCAGTCTCTCCGCTGCCGCTAACAGAGACTGAACCCCACTATGGTTGTTACAGAACGAAGTCGGACGAAACTGTTGCCCAACAATTTTTCCAAATTACAGACCTTTAATATTGAATTTCTTGCAGGTGACATCTAAGTAAACATCAAACTAACTATCTCTACCCACCTCGCATTTTTTTTTCTCGCACAGTTGTTGCATTTTTGCCAATTTTTTACCCCCTACCAAACCAAACAAGCAAAGCGAAAGTTCGGAGAAACGACCAATCAAATGCAACAACGAAGCGAGAGAAAAACGCGAGGTGGGTATAGAAAATTAGTTTAATGTTTACTTAAGTGTCACCAGCAAGAAAATCAATATTAACAGTCAGGGGTGCTACTTCAACAAGTAATTAAAAAATTACTTCTACAAGTAATTATCTGACTGATATCAAATGTACCCATGATTTCACATAAAAAGTTAAATAATGTCTTATTTCCTATGGCAAGTAAGAAAATACAGCAGTAGAAGGCAAGAGCACTTCCATTATTTTCAAAAGGAAATAACTTTTTCAGAAGAAACTGTTTGAGTTAAGAAAGATAGCCGAAATTGTAGCCGATTTTCACTTAAAAAGTTGCAAATTTGTGCAAGTTTGTAACCTTGTAGATTTTTAAACAGAATTTTCATCCCAATAGCAATAATTTTTCCTGAAAATTCAGACTTTCCTTTTCAAAATAAAATTTAAATATAAATTACGATAATTGCTTAAAGCTTTACTCCTTTCATTTAAAGATAAGCCTCTTTCACTAAATATTACTTAAACAAATAATTTTAAGGGAATGGTTTTACCTTGATATTTCTGTTACTGAAGCAGTTATTACTGATATGAGTAGCCCTTATAACAATTAAAAGCTTGAGAACTTTAAATGTGTATGCTACAATCATTACAAACCATCCATTGCCTTACTTTTTATGTATATTACTTGTATAAGTAATATGTTGCATGGACATCACAAGTAAATCAGTTACTTTTAGAGGTAATCATTTTAGAAGGCAAAATTAGAAAGTTACTTGAAAAGGTAATTTTTTTTAATTACTTGTTGAAGTAGCACCCCTGACTGATTAAAGGTCTGTAATTTGGAAAAATCGTTGGGCAACAGTTTCGTCCGACTTCGTTCTGTAACAACCATAGTGGGGTTCAGTCTCTGTTAGCGGCAGCGGAGAGACTGGATTATTTAGTCTAAATTTTGGGGCGCGATTTTGCGAGATTCTCGCATCTTTCTCTCAAAACTCGCATTGATTTTACTTGGATGCGAGAATTTGGATGCGAGAATTCTCTCACACATCAACACCGCGTCTTTTTTGTCCCAAGGTTTTTCTATGCATTATATGTTCGCGAGATCGAAAATAAAACGACAGTGTCGTGTCCTGGTGTCTGCAAAAACAATGTACCCATTGACTGACCAGTTTGTAAAGTTAAAATGACGAACGCATACACAAGTACAAAGTACCTGATACGTATTAAAGTGGACGTTGGAGATTTAAACAAGGCGCAGAAAAAAATAAAAAGCATGTTGGAGAAAAATCAATATTGTATCATAATAGAAAAAAACCTCTCGGATGAGCAGATCAGTTCGTTACACCGTAAATACAAGAGATATATTTAATTAAAAGCCGAAATGGACATGGTCATCGTAGAATAATGTGCACCAGGCGGCAGCGAGTTGCAGATTTAACGGGCCATTTTTGATTGGAATTGGACTATGTTCCCTGTCC
Organism: Pinctada fucata; assembly: GCA_028142955.1. Taxonomy (NCBI): domain Eukaryota; kingdom Metazoa; phylum Mollusca; class Bivalvia; order Pterioida; family Pteriidae; genus Pinctada; species Pinctada fucata. Next base: position 25,158,040 of record AP027107.1, on the reverse strand, counting down.
TGTAAATTGTCCAACTGATGAGTTCAACTTCTTTCCCCTTTTACGAGAATAATTACTGAACGATGTCCTACTACGCTCCTTCTACGACATGCTTATATACATTTGTACTGGGTATAACATCCACGAGGCAGACGAATACCCATGACGTAGAGAACGCCACGCTAATTACTTTGTATGTCCAGCAATATACCTGTCACCTGTATCATTAGCATTTACTGGTTTGTCAGCGTAATGCGTAACGTAATTTACAACTGGTGATTTTGTATTTCATGTGGAGAAATCTGGAGGATTTTGGGTTTCGTCGGGAGGGCTATTTTCGATCGGGAGGATCCTTGTTTCGTCGGGAAATTTCGTCCTCCTGCTAGGGAACTGTTCACATGTGTGTGCATCAGTAATACCTTACATGTCATTATATCATATTTATAAAGATAAAAGAATAGAATATTGATGACGTGTTCATGGCGTCTTATTTTCACAAACTAAAGTCCTAAATACCTCAGAAAATGACCCTTGATGCAAAGAAAATAAAACAGGGTATACAGTGTACTTTAAGAACTGTACATACTATAATTTGAACACATTTCAGATATCCTCTCATTGCTTTTCAAATTCTCTCATTCATTTAAAACGAGTGAGAGAATTCTCTCATGCATAGCAGCAGCCAGAATAATCCCTGTATAATACTCTACTTCCGGTTGTTTCGATAACAGATATTGAGAAAAATGAATTACCATGTACTAAGTTGGTCAATGCACGACTTTGGCATAATAATGTTCGAGACCATACATTTTCATGGCGAGTTGAATGAAATATGAAGAAATATCAAATGTCTTAAAAATATGTAAGATGTGGAAGAACATACATAAATAATTTCTAGCTTTTCCATGACATTGTTATTATTATAATTATACCCCTACAATACCTTAAAAAACATTCAGGGTACATTTTTGGTTACAAATACTTAATTGTTATAAATAAGATTTTATTAGGTGTGCAAAAATAAATTTGTCTTCTTTTAACGATAAATTTGACTTCTGTTAGTGATATAATCTATGGATCAGAAATTATCTCTCATAATCTGTGTATGATGTAATTCTCACAGAACTTACATGTAAAAGTCAAACCGCGAATGGTCATAAGACTCATATAGCAGACACTTGTTGCGCTATCAATTTTCTTCTCAAACTTGTTTTTATTTGATTCTCTGACAGAAAGAAAATATTCTAACTGTGCCTAACATACTCACAATGTCCAGGATAGTGGCCACACCTTGGCTTGGTTATTTGGTTGTGCATGATCAGTTCAGCTTAGCTCTGGGAGTGTTTGTAGTCGCTGGATTTACAGATATGGTAAGTAGTGCAGTTTAAATGCTACGATAGTAATGTTAGGGCTATTTATTACTGATGCAACGATAGTTGCCGACTTTCGATAGTAATGATCGCTGAAACCCCTTCAATATTCTATTATCAATAGCAAAATTGTATATCTATTGTCACTTAAACTAGAAAAGGAAGAAGACGAAGGAGAAAAATGGCTCAGATCAAATTTTTTACATGCAAAACACACACAAAAATGCCAACATCTGTCATATTACATCATTGTTCGTGTAATTCATTGTGTTTAGTATAGCCAGAATCTTTTGAATTTTCTCTAAATCAGTCTTATTTGTTCGAATTTTGTTTTGAACTTTTCGATAATTTATCGATAGTTTAATAGCCTCTGATAGTGTGCACGATAATTGATAGTCAAATTTTCCCGATTGCACATCATGACTATTAATGTTCCATTATCAAAGATCAAGTGGTATATGGTTTTCCATCCTGTTTTATTACTTATAGATAAAATTTAATAAGTAAAATATTTGCTAATAAAACAGAATATTTATAATGAAGGAGAGAAAATTTCATGTACATGTACTGGTACCAGTACAGTTGATGCCGAAACAGATTTAGTTCATGAAGCATATTCTTTTATGTATGTACAAATATTTTTCTTTTATAGCTTGATGGTTACATAGCTAGGAACTTCAAGAACCAGCAAACTGTTTGTGGCTCATTCTTGGACCCTCTAGCTGATAAATTCCTCGTTAGTGTTTTAACTATTTCCCTGACAGTGGCAGGGTTAATACCAGGTAGATTATTAGTCCCCTATGGGCTCGCAGGAGGGGACTTATAGTTTCCACCCCGTTTGTCTGTCCGTCTGTCCGTCCGTCACACTTTAGTTTTCCAGACTTTTTTTCGCTGTCGTTGCATATATTGAACTTATTTTTTGGTATGTGAGTTTAACTCAATGTGATACAGATCAAGTTTGAGTTTGGTTCCGATTGACCTATTTTTACAAGAGTTATGGCCCCAGTTTTCCGGACTTTTCTCGGCTGTTGTTGTATATATTTAAATAATTATTATATGTGATTACATCTTAGTGTTATACAGATCAAGTTCCAGTGTGGTTTCGATTGATCTATTTTCACAAGAGTTATGGCCCTTGGACTCTGCAAATTTCATGAAATACTCAGTTTTCCGGACTATTCTTCCATGGTATTGCAGATACTGAAATCATTTTTGGTATTCGAGTATATCTCAGTGTGATACAAATCAAGTTCGTGTTTAAATTTGATTGACCCATTTCTACAGGAGTTATGGCCCCTGGACTTAACAAATTTCATGAATTTCTCAGTTTCCAGTCTTTACATGCCTGTTGCTGTAGATATTGAGCTGGTTTTTTGGTATTCAGATACATTATAGTACATGTATGATAAAGAATAAGTTGAAGTTGGGTTTGATTGATTTGTTCTTACAAAAGGTATGGCCTCATAGCAAATTTCATTAAATTTTCCTGTTTTCCAGACCTTTTTCTAATACACATATTGAACTTATTTTGATGTTGGATTCATCTTTTGGTGTAAGTACAGGTCAAGGCAGAGTTGAAGGACATGGATTAATGCCAGTAAGGGACTTATATCGCTTGTGATTTTGACTGATTCATAAATTTTTTCATCTATAATCAAAGAATATTGAAATTCGTGAATTTTTTGGTTATAATTTTCATATCTGCAGTTTCTGTCATTTCATATAACAGTTTTTAATATGCTCTTTTATCACACATTTACATAAATTTCAAGTTTCATATTGATCTTTCTGTAATGAAAATTTGTTTCTTAAAGTGCAATCTTTGTCAGAACTTAGGCGTATCTGATAGGTTTTCATATTTCACATGTGGATTACATGTAACAAAAGCTTTGAACTAGTATCATATATTTTTATTTTTGTAACCTTGTTCATAGCCCAGGACTGCATGTACCATTTCATGATTTAAATAACAACTTTTATAAGGATATAGATGAAGACAGGGGCATTTTCGTCTTACAATGTACAAACATGTTGTGTATATTTTCAGTGCCTTTGACATCACTGATAGTTTTCCGTGACCTTCTCTTGGTAATAGTAGCGTTCTACATTCGTTATTTATCCATTCCTCCTCCGGTAAGTTTTACATGGAGATACAGAGATAGATGTTATATTTATACCATGGAAAGTTCTTATCTACATGTACAATGATTTGACTTTATATATCTAGATAAACATGGTTACAAATTTGGAAAACCTTTATTACTTCCTAGCATTAAATGTTCCTTCAAATCCTATCTTGTTTTTGGTCCTGATGCCGATGGTTATTAAGGATTGTTTTTCAGTTTTTTCTTTGCATTTGTGTATACAGGCAGTTGGCCATAGAATAAATTCTAAGCAGCATTCATGCTGCATAATGAATTACATGACCAAGTGCCTTAATACAACAATGTAAAGCAAAAACTGAAAAACAGTCCTTATGTTTATGAGAATGAAGTAGTGTCCCACGTAGGGAAGTTTAATATAATAAATAACAATGAACACTCTATATCCACAAATTTTCGGCCACTCGGCCTTTATCAAGTGGAACAGCACGAATACAAAAGAATTCTACGTAATATCCATAACTGCTGGTAAACAAAGCCCAGCGTAAAATGAACAAGGTATGACGTCACACATAACATTGTTATCTTATCTTATATTTATGTATTCATATGGTTTCCACCTCTGTATCCCCTTTACTTTTCACTTGACGTCTTATCACATTTGCCTACAATAAAAAATGCAAAGCAAGAGCTCTATAAACTCGCATATAAGTGAAACACAGTTGATATTTTAAAAATATTTTGAATTATCACATTATGTGTGTGATGGAACTTGGTATTCTTGATGCCTATTATGTAAAAATAGGTCAAAGTCTTTCATACATGTAAATCAAAGATCAAGATCACAGATGCAAAAATGTACAAAATCCTGGTGTACTGGACTACCCAATGCAGGGTTCATTTTTCAACAGATTTTTATCAAACTTGGCATAAATGATGCATTTGTTGTAAGAAAGAATCCTTTTGACTTCAAAAATTGCAAGTGAAAGGTCAAAGGTGATAATTGGTGAAAATTCCTTACTAGTAAATGCACTGTAGGTCAAGTTTCTCAATAATATTAATCAAACTTCAGTTGGTACTCCTGATGTAGGAACCCTTTTCAAAGTCACAAGTCAGAGGTCAAGGTCACTAGTCTTATTGGATTTAGTTAAAACACTTTTACATCTAAACACTTTAAGGTGTATATTTTTCAACAGAACCTCATAAGACTTGATATCAGAATAGAGGAAAGCCACATCTATTTTCGTAAGTCAAAATCAGAGTTCTTGAAATCCGCCATGAGAGGTCAGACATTTAGCGATTTTTATTGGTCCAAATAAAAGATATAAAGTGACTTTTTATTGGACCAAAAAATTTTTATCGGTAAATCCAATAAAATCGATACTTTTTAGGAACTCTGCAAAATGTCATTCATAATTTTGGAAGATTGTTAGTGCGCAGTTTAGATTACTGAAATATAGTGACATCGATTGATCATTTTTTTCGATATGCTACTTGTTGTTTTATTTCCCCTGCATTCTTAAATTTTTTAATGTATAATTTGTGGTGTTTCAGAAAACTTTGGCTCGTTATTTTGATGCAACATTTGCCACAGCTACACTTCATCCTTCCATACTTAGCAAGGTAATAACTTTATTTCGTAAATTTCAAGAAATGAGCAATACTCTGAAAAAAAAAAACAGAACTGTACACTGCTTATCACAAAAAATTCTATACTGCATGGAATATCAATTAATAGTTTTTTGCACATTTAATATAGATTCTATGTAAAAACCTAAAAAATCAGACATGTTTGGCCACGACATGTCTCAGATTTTGGATATCTTTTGTGTATAAGGTAAATATGATGTCCCCAGAACGAATTGACCTTCCATTTTTTTCTCCGACGTTCCGTTGCCATGGTAACCAAGGTATTGTATAAAAACACCTTTAAACAAGGCATTTTTATGCATCCCGTTACCATGGAAACAAATGTTGAATGTATATGTAATTTTCCGAAAAGATTATTTAAATCCTCTTAAGTTGATACAATTTGATTTTTCGATGATCCTTCTTTCTGTGTGTCATGTAAATTCACTTCAATTTCAAGAAAAATTGCTTATTAAAAATGAGCCATTTTCGGCCAATTTAGGCCTTATTTTACCTATATTTTACTTGCTTTTGACAAGAGTAATAATGCAATTGCACAAGATTTGAAATACAATTGACTATTTCCTGAAGAGTATTATCCTAGGACTTCATGGGAATCGAAGGAAATTTATCTAGAAGTGAGATTTTTCTGTTTACATGCCTTTGAAATAGGTTACCATGGCAACATTTGGTACGAAGGTGTAAATACCTGTCATAAGTAAAAAGCTAATTTCTACAGATGTATGCCTGCTATTGTTACAAAACTTGGTATGTAGATGTATAAAAGACCATTTGATGCTATCATGACCTTGAGAAAATGTCAAGGTCATTTGCTCAATTTTCAAGGTCATTTAAAAACATATGCTATTTTCATGCCAAATTTTGTGGTTTTTCACTTAAAAGAGACATGATTAACAGTAAACAGTATGGAACCTTGGCAAAACAATCAATTATCGGTAAAAGTATGATAAATGTATTATTTGTTGGGATGAGTAACACATTTATCAGAGTCCAATGAAGACCCCAAAAAATGTCACATATTTTACGAGAAAATTTTAGAAAATCGCAATTTTATGCTCTTTTGAAAGTATGTCATACATAGAAGTGAAATACAATTTAAGAAAATTGTGATGAATTCTACTTCTTTTGATCGGTTGTTCAACTGTAAATATTTAAAATAAAAATATCTAATGAATAATGGTTTTCAACCTTCAAAATAATCAAAAACAGGCCAAAAATGACCCTAAAAGGAGCTGATAAGATAAGGGCCGTTTTTAGCCCTAAATCTTAAGCCGTGTTCCTTCCACACGACGGTACATATGCAGACAAAAGATAATCATTACTGAAATAAAATGTATCTGAAGACTTTTTGAATGTTTTTCTTTTCGATGAAATACTCCCAAGATTCTAAAATGAAGGTCGAAAGAGGTAGGGGGTACTCGGGTAATAAAACTGATAATATCAACCATAAACCTAGAAATTTTAGAATATTTTGCCTGAAATGGATAAATATTAACTAAAAGACATCAAATACATCTACACTGTATATCAGAAGTACATTTCGAAAGTTCTATTTTCTCTTATCGGTAAATAATGAAATCCGGAACTCAAAATACGGTCTTATATTGTATGTATTGGCTATAATAGATGCTGTTTAGCGCGAAATACACATTAGCGGAGAAATCCACATCGCTCCTACTTATTTCGTTCCTATTTGTTGTATATTTCATTCGATCGCATTTAGAACACATTTTTTTATGGATTAAGGAGGAAATATAGTCAAATTTTTCATATTTAATGATCTTAAAGATCGATTCTTTAACAAATGCACCCCCTTTCTTTTTTGGTTTTTCGTCTCTTGGGTAGTGTTCCCCCCGGAGATACAGAACCCCACTTTTCCAGAAAATTTGTATCATGGATATACACCTCCAGTATAAGTGGCGTTCTGTATCTCCGGGGGGAACAATGTTCAAAAAAACTTTTCCGTTTTCTATTGATTTCTATGGGAAAAAGACAAGTTTTGACCCAAATATTAGTAATGTAATGCATAATAGATCTAAAATAACTTCAGAGTTTGATGGGATACTGTATTTGTATCGATTTAATGAACGAATTTTCTTAAAATATCCATTTTCAAAATTCCACTTTTTAGGGCAGATTTTACGTCTTATCTTATCAGCTCCTTAGACCTTATTTTTGCTAAATTTTCACAAAATTTGACTGAATATCAACAACTACCTGATAACCCCCTCCCCCGAGAAAGTTATTCTTGTCAGAGTTAAACTTACAAAGAAAAGTTTTTGTGTTCATAAAGTAAATTTTGACCATGGTTTCCATGGCAACAGAATGCCACAATATGTCTTATCTCTCATATTTATGGGGGTGTCAAAATGATTGACACCGTTACCATGGCAACCGTTGTTCAAATATAACAATATGGTTTGTTTTCATTGTTTTTACATTAAGTATGATAATTACAGAAAGTTTCATCAAAATCCATGACATGCCGTGGCCAGCTGTTTTAGGTTTTTACAGAGAATCCATATTAATATGGCAAAGATTTATTTATTTCGCTTCATTTACGCAAGTTTTGTGAGAACTTAATGTCATGAGGTTGTGTCAACATAATTTATGTTGTACAATATCTGCACAGATTATTTGTTGAAATATGGTAAGTCCCTGTAAACTGTTTTCTGGAAATAAATTTTAATGAATTGTAAATCGTTGGAGATACATGTAGTGGGGTTCCTGTAAAGTGCAAAACAAAACTAAACAAATTGAAATGAAATGTACAGATCTGGTATTAACATATTCGTTTTCGGCCGTATTTCCTCCATATTGCTTTTTTTCTCAAGTCTCTCGAGTTTCATGGTTTGTTTCGATTTGATTTCTTTTGTTTTGCACTTTACAGGGACCCGAGAAAGTGCACCTAGTCTTTCAGACTTTCAATTTTCTACATGGTAAAGTTAGTGCAATATTTATCTTCAGTGCTTCCAAAACGTAGCATTCAGTTCAACACTAATTATACAACATGATTCATATGATGCTTTATATGAAACCTATATTGCAGATCAACACCATCCTACAAATGAGTTTAGTTGCGGCCAGTATAGCAGCACCTGTGTTTGGATATGTAGACCATATCCTTCTGAAATCTTTGTGGTAGGTAATAACAAAAGTAAACCAATGCTGAAGGATTAGAAATTTTCAAAATTACTACGGTAGTTTATCGATTTTATCAGTGGATTTTATTGAATTTCAGAGATTTTCCTAAAATTTCTGAAAATGTTCGCATCCTATGAAAGAAATGGACATGTATAATGTTATTTAAGTTCTCCCAAAGCAACATATTTGTATTGCAATCTGCTATTTACCAGCCAAGTTGCAAAACTCTGCTCTAAATTTGGTGTAAGATGGGTGGGAATGCGAGTCGGCAGCTATCAGGCCGAAATCAACAATGTTGGTTTCAGGACCATATATCCAAATTATGTTCAATGCTTTCACAATGAAACTTAATAAACTTACTTTCTAGTCAAGGTCAAAGGACTTTGATGATTGAAAATGGTTTTCAGGTAATAAGTGAATATTTATTCCTCCTATTGGCATGCAACTTGCCAGAAATGCTCCCATTGAGTCAAACTTGGGATATCCTATTGGGATCATGATTAGGTCAAAGGTCGATGGCACAGGCCTTAGATCATTGAAAATGCTGTCAAAGTAATTACTAAGTGTGTAATGCATCCACTGACATGAAACTTGCCATAAAAATATCCTATGAGTCAAGAATGTGCCCTATTGATTTTTGTTTTTAAAGGTCAAGGCCATAGGATTGATTTCCCCATTACAAGTAAAGTATTTAATGCCATGATCATCATTTGAATTACCAGAATATTTCTCATGAGTCAAAGACTGGATGTAACACATTGATTTTATGGTCAGAAGTTCAAATGTCAAGGTTGTAGGACTTTGATGATTGAAAATGGTTTTAAGATCATAATGGAATTTTTTAGACCATAGACTAAATATTATGCATACTGAATGTAGGGGAATCTAACTTGCCTTTTAAATACATTATGAATGTGTCCTCTCTTATTTTTCATGTTTATATATATACCCTAGGTGGATCACAGGAGGGACTACCTTAGGCTCTGGTATACAGTATGCAGTACAGAGGAACCAGTATTTCAACATCTTACATAGGAAAATGAAGAGACAGATTTGAAGTAGATCTTACTTACTTAGTTGTTAGTGACGTGCCATGGGTTTTTCTCTTTTTACTTGAAGTGATGACAATCGAACGCTACATAATAGTGCTTAAAGCAGAATAGTGCTTATTCTGAAATTTTCATGCCCGGTGTAAAAAGATCTGAGGGCATATTGTTATTGCCCCGTCAGTCTGTCTGTCTGTTTGTCCAAAAGTTTAACTTTGCCAATAACTTTTGAATGAGAAATACCCTGTCTCTCATATTTCCAATGTACATTCCTTATGACAAACCTTTTCCATAGTCCAATCACAAAAGATAGATACCAATATGGACATAGTATTTCACAAACACATCTTGGTCAACTTGTGTTTTATGATTGTATTGTTGAAGACTTAATTATAAAATGATGTGCAAGATTGTTTTCTGAAATTTTTATTCTAAGAAGATCTATCAAGGTTTTACTTATTATTCAATATGTATTTGTACAATTTGTTTGCTACATGTATTTCTTTAATCTCTTGTTTGACAAGACTCTTTTTTTAACAATACACATTTTTTTCCTAATATGAAATCTTGACGAGTAACGCACGCAGTGTAACGAAATATTGATTATTATGATTTCTGTGTGTAATAAGATACATGTAAATGTGAATGAAATTCCTCTTGCATTGTCCTTTTATGTTGCCTGCAGTGCACGAGTGACATAAAGGGATCACTTTACAGGGCATCTCTCTGTCTGGAAGCTTACTTCTTTATAACTTACGTGATATACAGTATAACTCGTTCAAGGGTAAGGGTTAAGGTCACCTTCAAAGGTCAAGGTCACATGTTTAGGGTCAAACGTGCTACTGGCAACACACCTGTTTTTGAACAGTCCAGTTTTGTATTTAGTTGTTTTAAAAGGCAGTGAAATAATGCAAACTCATTTATGTGAATTTCTATATAAGTTTATTATGGAAATAAGTATAAGTTTATGCATATAATGAATTTGAACTGACATGACTTTTAAAACAAAATCATTTAAAAGAGAATATAAATATTTTTTTTGTATATTGCGTCTGTAGCAAGTATCATATTAAGTATCACAGTTCATGCATTTGTGTTGGTTGGAGGTTGAAAAATGAATGACTTTCAGTGAAATGATAAGTTAGTGAATTTTTTCATGAATTTATTATGAACACATTAAAAAAAAAATTTTAAGAATGGCATGCATATACATGTATGAAAATATGAACACTTAAGAGTTGTGTGTATCCATTTATAATCAGAATAGCATTATGAACACCTGGTCTTTTTATTGTACATTTCAAAAAAATATGTACTGTACATGTGATATGAAAGCATACTTGTATACCATATGATGGTAGCTTAATAAATATGAAATTCACAGTGAGAGAGACATATTTTATATTTTTAGCAATTTACACAGTCATGAGATAATATGAGTATTTAGAGACATGTGAAAGCTCCTTTTACCAGAGATATAGTTACTGTATAAGTCCCCCTTTCTCCTCACACACACCAACAATTTCAGTTATATATGTATAATGTCAAATGCAGTACTGAATACAGTTCAGGCTTTCTACTCTACCTTGATGAAAAAGTAGGAAAAAAGAAGGAGCAGTCAATGAAAAAAAGTAGGAAAAAAATAGGAAATAATAGGGGGAAAGTAGGAAATTTTCCATCGCTTTTAGCGACAGTTTTCAGTAAGAATGACACACAAATCACGGTAAGCAATGATTGTAGACTGGTAATGTTCATCTTTGAGGAAATCGCAGAGATAAATAAGGACAGATTAATTTTTCATGTGAAATATACAGAATGGGCGAGCGAAGCGAGCCCGAAATTTTTTAAAAACTTTGAATCAGATGTCGATGACAAGTGAAGCAAGTAATTTTTTTACTTTTTAGATGAAAAAGTAGGAATAGTAGGAGGTTTTGAAGAAAAAGTAGGAAAAAATAGGATCAAAATAAAAAAGTAGGAAAAGTAGGAAATAGTAGGAAAAAGTAGGAACAGTAGAAAGCCTGAATATAAGCATGGAAAAAAAACCCCTGCTCTTCCTAGATACATGTAAATTTCCCCTGAAAAAGCTTTGTGCAGTATTGTTAGTAGCTCATTGATCTACGGTTCATTTATAAGAAAACAAGGTATCTGCAGTGAAATTGAACACTTGTATGGTAACCAGTGAACTTTTCAACTTGGGATTTCAAAATGACTTATGCTCCAAGACCATTAAGCAGCTACACAATGTATCAAACATGTGAAAAGAAAAACATGTATATATTATATCACATTTTTAGCTCGCCGGGACGAAAAAGTCCGGAGGGCTAATGCCATATCCTCGGCGTCGGTGTCATTGTCTGTAGACAAAACTTTAACCGGGGCTATATCTCTTGAACTATAAGGGGTAGGGCTTTGATATTTCTCATGTAGATACTTTGTGACCTTTGACCTAGTGACCTAGACCTTGGACTTTGACATCTTTTCAAAATCTTTATCCTGGTTTCTGACAAAAACCTGTATAGGCGAGCTATGTAATCTTTGATTACCCTATGTTTTCACTAAGATGTATATCCTAAAAAGTAATTTTTAAAATATAGACATATCATTTAAATTCTGCAAGTGTTACATAATCAACAAGAGTATTTGGAATTCCTAAATCTCTAACGACAACGTTTAATCTTTTTCCTAATCGATGTCTCAAGAACGACCTACAAATTGAAATCAACGATCGAGGTCTTGACGCCAGTTCATTGAGGAAAGAAATAGATTTTTGTATGCTTTTGCTCTCCTGGTTTCTTTCTGTTTCTCCGTTATCTTCATCCCTTGTTGGATAACGTCCCTCTTGAAACCATTCTTCTCTATTCACGTCACATCCGGCAGATATCAGCACTCGAACACAATCTTCGTGACATTTGTCAATTGCGACATAGAGAGGAGATTGCCGTTCACGGTAGCATTGGAAACTTGATAGCAAACGGGCACCTGTAGAACATTCAGTCATTGAAGCATCTGCATGATTGTATAACAATAGCTTAAGCATATCAATATCTCCATGGAACACAGCTAACCACAGAGGGGTTGTTCCAAACCTATTTTTAACATTTACATCAGCTCCGTGGTCAATGAGCTTCTTGGCCATTGTCATAGATTTGTTCATTGCTGCATAGTGTAGTGGAGTATCACTTTCGTGGTCTGCATTATGAATATTTACTCCAAGTTCTAACAGAATTTCGAACACTTCCAAATTATCACCATGAGCGGCAAGGGCAAAGGGAGTGTTCTTATCATCTGTTTGTTGGTCATAGTCAAAGCCCTTCTGACGCAGACATCTTTTTACTTCATCCAGTTCGCCATTCCAGGCAGCATGGTGAAACGACGTGTATCCACCAAATGCATGAACTAGAAGTAGATTTTACGAAATTGAATATATGAAAATGAAATGTGAATATTCTTAAAAGAATACTAGCTATTATACAAGAAAAGTCAATCATAAAATAGTTAGCAAAATAGTACGAAGAATTTTTTATTAAGTATTTCAAGTTTTTAATCATGTACGTGCAAAGTACGTATGTGACATAAGTTTGGAAGTGGGTGAACTTAAAAAGAGCATCAGATGGGACAATCTCTATGGTTACATGTAATGTAAAGTGCATGATCGTCGGTGCGAACTTGACGCATTTTCTCGATCAAAAGTTTTGGTGTTGCATTTTCCATTGCTTATTTATGAGCGACTTTCTATATCAAAGTTTTACGTAGTGAGCGCGGCAGGATTCTGAAACTACAGGATCGTCCCCCCTCTCGTCCCCCTCTCTCTCACCGAACCATGGCTGGAAATGGCCATGAAGCAAAAAAAAAAAAAAAAAAAAAAAAAAAAAAGTAAAGTAAAAAGTAAAAAAAAAAATGTTAAAAGGCGTCGATGGGTGAGGCACGCTTCTAGAGCGGAGAGAGTTTTTTGGCCATTTCTTGGACACGGAGTGTTTGTGTTTGAAGATGTTTGATGTATAGCTGTATCATAGACTGGAGATCAGGTATTTGATGTTGAATTCTGGAAAAAATGCCTATTTGATGGGTTTTGGAGAATGTTTACAAAATAGTTGTAAATAAACTGAGCGATAACTCATACCTGTGATTCTCACCTGTTTACGATTGAGTGACCTGCAGTATTACCTGAATGATTATGTATCACACTTACACTTACAGTAATTTTTTATGTGGAGAAAGATCATTTTAATAGTCCAGGTTTGGTCAGAACACTTGCTAGGAATCTTAACATGCAACCATTGCCTAGCACTGTATATTGCCCTAGTGCGCTGCATCATACATTGTATATATGTTATTGTTTTCATGTACACAAACTTAACAAAACATCTACTTACAACACACACAATATAAAACACACAAATCTAAAAATATTGTTACTCATAATCAGATTAAAATGGCTCAAGAATGTAATAACATAAATATAATTTCAGCAAATGTAAGAGGGTTGGGGGACAATAAAAAACGTAGGGATGTTTTTGATTTTTTAAAGAAAAAGAAATGTCAAATTTACTGTTTGCAAGACACTCATTTCACAAAAGAATTAGAAAACAAAATCAGGAGTGAGTGGGAGGGAACTTGTATTTTTAACTCCTTTAAAACTAACTCTAGAGGAGTATGTTTACTATTAAGTAATGATTTCCAATTTAATATTAATGAAACAAATGTAGACAACTTTGGTAACTTTTTGGGTGTTAATATTGTCATCGAAGATAAAAACTATACATTAATCACAATATATGGCCCTAATGAAGACAATCCAAATTTTTACACTCAAATAATGAATACAATTACAAAGTTTGGCAATCAAGATATAATAGTATGTGGAGACTTCAATCTAGTACAGGATCCAGATTTAGACTATTACAATTACTTGCACATAAATAACCCTAATGCCAGACTCAAAGTACTTAATATAATGAATGAATGCAATCTCATAGATCCTTATAGAGAACTTTATCCAAGCGAAAAAAAATTTACATGGAGAAAAAGAAATCCAATAAAAGAATCAAGAATAGATTTTTTTGTCATATCTAGCAATATTATGCATGATATAAAAGATGTTAAAATTCTACCAAGTTATAGATCAGACCATTCTATGATTCAATTAAGCATTAAAGTAAATGATTTCAAAAGAGGTAAAGGTACATGGAAATTTAATTGCAGCTTATTAAAGGATAAAGATTATGTCAGTATAGTAAAGAAATGTATAACCGACATTAAAAAACAGTACTGTGTCCCAATTTATAATATAGATAATATAGATAACATTGAAAATGATAAAATACAATTTACTATAACTGATCAATTGTTTTTGGATACCTTACTAATGGAAATACGAGGAAGAACCATTTCATACTCTTCATACAAAAAAAAAAAAAGAACAGAACAAACTAGAAGAAACATTATTACAAGAAATAGAGTATTTAGAATCAGATAACAATGTGGCAAATAAAGAAAATAATATAAGAATGATCGAAGAAAAACAAAAATTATTGGAAGAAATAAGAGAAGTTAAAATGCATGGTTCCTTTTTAAGATCTAAGGTTAAGTGGATTGAAGAAAGTGAAAAACCTACTAAATACTTTTTAGGATTAGAAACTATGAACTATGTAAATAAAACAATTCCACTGATAAAAAAATCGGAAAATGAATATATAAGAGATCAGAAGGATATCCTAAAAGAGTTAGAAAATTATTATTCAGATTTGTACAAGGAAAAAGAAGTAACAGATATCAACTTGCAACATGAATTATCAAAGTATCCTGAATTAAAAATTAATAGGTTAGAACAGATAGAATCAGAAGCATTAGAGGGTAAATTAACTATAGAGGAAATAAAAGAAGCAGTAAGTAAAATGCAGAATAATAAAAGCCCCGGATCAGATGGATATCCAGTTGAGTTCTTCAAATTCTTCTTTAAAGACATTTCCAGTTTCATCCTTAGAGCTTTAAATGATAGTTATGACAAAAATAAACTTTCACCCTCACTTTCATTAGGAATCATAACATGTATACCAAAGGAAAATAAATCTAAGGCTTATTTTAAGAACTGGAGACCAATCACATTACTTAATGTAGTCTACAAAATTGCATCCTCTTGTATAGCATCTAGAGTGAAAAATGTTTTACCGAAGCTCATCTCTGAAAATCAAACCGGTTTTATAAAGGGCAGATTTATAGGAGAAAATACGCGTTTAATATATGACATTATGGAATACACAGAAATAAATAACATACCAGGGCTCCTTTTACTAATTGATTTTGAAAAAGCATATGATTCAGTTTCTTGGAAATACATGAATGAAGTTTTACATTTTTTTGGCTTTGGAGAATCAATAAAAAAGTGGATAAATCTGTTTCATAAAGATATAAGGGCAACTGTCACACAATGTGGATTTTTCACTGACTACTTTAATATAGAAAGGGGATGTAAACAGGGGGACCCAATTTCCAGCTACATTTTCCTGCTTTGTGCAGAAATACTAACTAATTTATTAAAAGGGAATAAGAAAATTAAAGGAATAAAAGTTAAAGATATCCAACATTTAATAACTCAATTTGCGGACGACACATCTTTGCTTCTGGATGGATCAGAAGAATCATTGTCAGAATCTATGAAAGTACTAAATCATTTTAGAAGTATATCTGGATTGAGATTAAATGAAACCAAAACTAAGGCGATTTGGATAGGAAGTAAGAAGTTCAGCAAAGAAACCTTTCATCACAGATTTAAATTAGATTGGAACCAAAATGATTTTAAAGTATTGGGTATAAATTTTTCAACAGATTTAGATAAAATGATAGATATGAATTATAATTGCAAAATTAAGGATATAGAAAGAGAAATTGCAAAGTGGTCCAAAAGGTCCTTAACACCATTAGGTAAGATAACTCTTATCAAGTCATTATTTATGTCCAAACTCATACACATAATTTCTACACTACCAAATCCGGTAGATATCAATATATTTATACAATCAATAAAAGCATCTTGGATACAAAGACTATTAGATAGAAGGTCAAGTTTTGTAGAAATTTTTGAAAGTTTAATATCAAGTGTAACATAATTGATGGACAGAGGAGAACGTTTTTTAACTCTGAAAAAGTTAAAAAGATAAAAAGTAGATTTTGGAAAGATGTGCTGATGGCATATAAGAATCTTTTGGATAGCTATAAACATGAAACAACTGATGATATAATGGCAACTTGTATTTGGAACTCTCAAAATATACTTATAGATAAAAGAGTAATTTTTTATAAACATTGGTATAATGCAGGAGTAAAATACATAAAAGATTTACTTAAAAATGATAACAGACTGATGAATTTTGAGGAATTTCAAAACAAGTACAATATTAGGTCAAACTTTTTAGAGTTTTATGGTGTGCATGACTAAGGCTATTCATTCCTTTATTAAACAGACACAAATAGACATGAACAATGCTAAAATATTCAATGTTTTAAAACCATTCAATCTTAAAATTATTACTAAATCAAGAACAGGATGTAAACATATTTATAGTTCCATGTTAAAAGAAGTCGTACCAACATGTCATTTAAAATGGGAGGACAAATTGAGTATTAACATTAGTAAATCTGAATGGAAACATATACATAAATTGCCTTTTATCACTTGTGCATCTTCTAAACTTAAATGGTTTCAATATAGAATAATTAACAGAATTTTAGGAACAAATAAACTTTTATATATTATGGGGGAAAGAAATGACTCTTTGTGCACCTTTTGTCACAATGAAACAGAAACAATCATACATATATTTTGGCAGTGTGAAATTGTGAATGATTTTTATTGAACTTTTTTGTAATTGGTTGTATGTAGAATTTGGAATCCTCATTAATGTTAACATGATAGATTTTTTACTGGGTAAAAAGATAAATTATCAGAGCAGGACAAACTATATGATATTCCTATGGATGAAATTTTATATATACAGATGCAAAATGCAAGAAAAGGGTCTTATTATGGAACATATGAAAAAGGAATTAAAGGAAAACATAAAGTTAGAAAAGATTTTGAATATAGAATATAGAATAATTAACAGAATTTTAGGAACAAATAAACTTTTATATATTATGGGGGAAAGAAATGACTCTTTGTGCACCTTTTGTCACAATGAAACAGAAACAATCATACATATATTTTGGCAGTGTGAAATTGTGAATGATTTTATTGAACTTTTTTGTAATTGGTTGTATGTAGAATTTGGAATCCTCATTAATGTTAACATGATAGATTTTTTACTGGGTTAAAAAGATAAATTATCAGAGCAGGACAAACTATATGATATTCCTATGGATGAAATTTTATATATACAGATGCAAAATGCAAGAAAAGGGTCTTATTATGGAACATATGAAAAAGGAATTAAAGGAAAACATAAAGTTAGAAAAGATTTTGGCCTTTAACAAATTCAGGGGTGATGCATTTGAAAAATTATGGTCTAGATTCTTACCAATCCTAAATGAAGAATCTATCAACGCAAACTAAATGGATAATTATAAAGATTAATTTTATTTTTTCATTGAAACTAACAGCATATTTATTGTGTGTATATACTGTACTAAAATTATATGTGTGTGCATGAATAATGTAAAAAAAATCATGAAATGAAAATAAAAAATTAAAAAAAAAAAAAAAAGAACTTTTCCCCTTTACTTCACGGTCATTTTCAGTCATGATTCGGAGAAAAGGGGGGGGGGGGGGGGGGGGGGGGGGGGGGGGGTTGCGAGCGGCATATTTGCAAGCAACTGTGATACAAAACACAAGAATTAAAAAAAACATATATGCGAAGAAGCTATTCCAATCCATCAAATGAGGTAGTACAGTCTATGGCTTTGAAAAAAATTGGTTCGTTCACAAATCATTGCGGAACCAGGATTTAATCTTAGAGGGGGCACCAAAAGATTTCCGAAATAAAAAGAAGGATTTTGGGGGGTAATTCTTTAAAAAGTGTCCAGATCAGTTCAAAATGACTTTCCATTGAGACAGGAGTCACATGACCCATTTCATAGGCCGTTAAGAGATATTTAGGGATTTTAGAGGATTATTTTAGGATAGAAAATGCAAAATGCAATGTTTTACTTTTTCCGAGAAATTGAGTGGAAGTGCGCTCCATTAAAGCTAATTCTGCTTCGAAATTCAACGAAGTAAGAGGCATATACAATTATTTTGAAAACAAAACTCCAAGATTTTAAATAAATCTCGAAAATGGCACTCCTCCGGAGTTCTTGAATGCGATCGCACGTTGCCGTACGTCATTGGAGAATTCAGTCTGCGACGGACTTAATACTACCTTTATATGGGGGGGGGGACAGGTGGGTACCTTTCTACCCCTCCCTTTCCTCCTTCCCTTACCTCCCCCCTCCCGCCGCACCTCCCTCCCCCCTCCTTTTCCCCCTTCCCTTACATCCCCCTTCCGCTCCTTCTTTCCCTCCTCCCGTCCCCTTCCTCCCCCTCCGTCCCTCCCACTTTCCCCCCTTCCCTTTATCCTCCCTCCCCCTTTCTCCCTCCTCCCACCCCTTCCTCCCGCCTCCCTTTCACCCTGTCCACCCCCTCTTTAATATATAATTCTTGCGGTAGCCGTACGAACATATTTTTTTGTCGAAAGGTTTTATAAATTAGGAAATATCAACTTATATTTTCATTTATAACTTGCTGACAATACTTCGAGATTCAGCCCAACGACGCTCCAAATCTATAGATGAGCATGTTCATTTCAGGCACGTAGTCAGGTGTACGCAAATGCAACCATGTCGTTTTTCAAAAGAAAAAATGTGTACAAAGGAGAAAACTGCCCTGTAATTGATTTAGATTC